>KZ652784.1:66461-90359 GCA_001010745.2 Gerris buenoi | reverse complement strand
AAGTTATAAGGCGAAATCCACTAAAAAAATAAAAGAAGATAGTGGTTTTATGATGATTTCTCATATTTGTGTGTAAAATTTTTGTTGGACAACTTCAGATTCGTGTTCAGCACACCGAAAAACATAAAATTGACTGCCAGCGCAGTCCGGCCACCAACCCTTTACACTTCAGCACTCTCCAAGCCTTCCCAATATTTCAACTCCCATTTGCGTGAAAACCGTACGACGTACAAATAAATGTTATAGACATAAATTGTAGATTATTTTCTCCTTTTTATTTTATTACTAGACCACTTTTTGCGTTAATAGATTGCTTTGCAAGTTATAAGCTGAAAACCAATAAAAAATATTTTTTGTAGTATTTTTTCGATGATTTCTCATATTTGCCGTGGGAAATTTTGTCGGACAACTTCAGATTCGTGTTCAGCACCCCAAAAAACATAAACTAAACCACTAACAACAATTACACCAGAACTTTCCACTTTGAGCTCTTTTTATGCTTCATTTCACTGAACTATCTCTGAAACCCAATATTTAACCCCAGAGTTAGAAAGTCAAAAAATTAAACAAATGGACAAATACATGGACCTTCTTCTTGATTTTTTTCTTAGCGAACTCTACGTGGCTAACGCTTTTTTTACTGATTTTCTGGGAATAATAATTATCATAAAAATAAAAAAAAATTATCCGAAAATATCCTCCCAGAAATTGCCCAGTCTGCCCATTGGTAAATCGGGGCCTGATTATTGGATTTAATAAATTACAGTATAAAATGTATTACTGTACCCACAACATTCGTCTCCTAATAGAATACCACCCATGTCTCTCGATTCAAAACGTGTATACATAAAATCTAGAATTTTTAAAAATTTCAGAGTCGTGGGTACTGCCTTTCCATCTTGCAACAATTTTTGAAAATTCTATGTTTGTACCACATGCTCCTTGGAAATTTATCGAAAAATATCCTTTGCGATTTCTGTATTCTTCTTTATCTTCAGTAGATGGACATGCTAACCGACCAATGACTCCTTGTTAAGGGCAGGTGCTAATATTTTAATTAGTCCTCTTATGCATGTTTTAGAAAACCTATATCTGTCTTCAAATTCTTTATTTTTAAGTTAGATGAAAAGGTAAAAATTACTTAATAAATTATTTCTTCTGTTTAATATGTCTTCATTGTCGTCTAAATTAAATCTAAATATTCAATATATGTAATCCGGAGAGGTTAATACAATGTAACACAACAATATTGTCANAACCTCAATTTTATCGTTTTCGGTGAGAACAAGAGTTATTAATTCGATTACGTCCATAAAAATACGACATCGGAATACATTTAAACGAATTACGAAGTTAAAATTAGTCTTTAGACTACTCGAAGTTCAAATAATTAAAAAGCACTTCGCGGCAACGGTTATGCGCGTCGTGGGCACTGATTCGAAAGTAGAAAACTAGATATACTACCAAAAATTACATTACTACAAACTTTTAATGAAATACTGTATATTAGCACGTTAAAACATTATTAGATTGCATTATAAGTATTATTTCTAAAGAAATAACAAGTATATCCCAGCTTTTACATCCGAAAACACTAGATCTGCAAATTCGAACTTTGAACAATATAGCGTACGATACAAACGAAAAAAAAAAGAAGCTTGCCCAGTGTTGCCAATTACAATATATGAAAAATCTCTAAGGGTCGGTTTCAGAAAGCAGGGTTTAACTAGTCCGCGACTAGCGTTAGTCGAGGACTAACTAACTCTGGGGTTAAATATTGGATTTCAGAGAGAAGGTTTAACTCAAGGATTAGCTTAGTCTCGGACTAAAGTTAGCCCGGGTTTATTTAACCTTTGTTTACAATGTATTTTTGTGTCAAACTATTATTCTCAATAAATGAATTAATCGATGTTGTTAATAAAATGTGTTCCTATTAAGTAAGATACGATAAGATCTATCATAAAACATACTTTTTATTTGTTTTAATCAATTCAGTGTTTGACTAAAGTCGTGGACTAGTTAACCCGTAGGTTAAATAAACCCGGGCTAACTTTAGTCCGAGACTAAGCTAATCCTTGTGTTAAACCTTATCTTAGTCCAGTCAAATGGTAGTTTGAAGTGAAAAGTTCTGGTGTAATTGTTGTTAGTGGTTTACATTATGTTTTATGAGGTGCTGAACACGAATCTGAAGTTGTCCAACAAAATTTCCCGAGGAAAATATGAGAAATAATCGAAAAACTACTTAAAAAATTATTTTTTATTGGTTTTCAGCTTATAACTTGCAAAGCAATCTATTAACGCAAAAAGTGGTCTAGTAATAAAATAAAAAGGAGAAAATAATCTACAATTTATGTCTATAACATTTATTTGTACGTCGTACGGTTTTCACGCAAATGGGAGTTGAAATATTGGGAAGGCTTGGAGAGTGCTGAAGTGTAAACAGTTTGTGGCCGGACTGCGCTGGCAGTCAGTTTTATGTTTTTCGGTGTGCTGAACAAGAATCTGAAGTTGTCCAACAAAACTTTTACACGCAAATATGAGAGATCATCATAAAACCACTATCTTCTTTTATTTTTTTTTTTTGGGGATTTCGCCTTATAACTTGCAAAGCAAGCTATTTACGCAAAAAGTGGAGAAGTAGTAAAATAAAGAAGAGAAAAATACCTACAAATTATCTATTTACCATTTAAAAAAGTCGAATGGTTTCTATGCAAAAGAGGGTTGAAATAACCGGGAAATCAATACTTTTTGAAAAATAGCAACAAACCTTATTCTTAAAATAATATTTAGCGACATTCTGAACAATTTATATGTATTTAAGTACTAATGCGAGCTCTTAGACACAGGTTCTATTATTGTTGTTGGTATTTTTCAAAAATTATTGATTTCCCGGTTATTTCAACCCTCTTTTGCATAGAAACCATTCGACTTACAAAAAATGGAAAAGAGATAATTTGTAGGTATTTTTCTCTTCTTTATTTTACTACTTCTCCACTTTTTTTCGTAAATAGCTTGCTTTGCAAGTTATAAGGCGAAATCCACTAAAAAAAATAAAAGAAGATAGTGGTTTTATGATGATTTCTCATATTTGCGTGTAAAATTTTTGTTGGACAACTTTAGATTCTTGTTCAGCACACCGAAAAACATAAAACTGACTGCCAGCGCAGTCCGGCCACAAACTGTTTACACTTCAGCACTCTCCAAGCCTTCCCAATATTTCAACTCCCATTTGCGTGAAAACCGTACGACGTACAAATAAATGTTATAGACATAAATTGTAGGTTATTTTCTCCTTTTTATTTTACTACTAGACCACTTTTTGCGTTAATAGATTGCTTTGCAAGTTATAAGCTGAAAACCAATAAAAAATCATTTTTTAAGTAGTTTTTCGATGATTTCTCATATTTGCCGTGGGAAATTTTGTTGGATAACTTCAGATTCGTGTTCAGCACCCCAAAAAACATAAAGTAAACCACTAACAACAATTACACCAGAACTTTCCACTTTGAGCTCTTTTTATGGATCATTTGACTGGACTATCTCTGAAACCCAATATTTAACCCCAGAGTTAGTAAGTCAAAACATTAAACAAATGGACAAATACATGGACCTTCTTCTTGATTTTTTCTTAGCGAACTCTGTAACAACTTCGGAAAAATACGTGGCTAACGCTTTTTTTTACTGTTTTTCTGGGAATAATAATTATCATAAAAATAAAAAATTATCCGAAAATTTCCCCCCAGAAATTGCCACCTTGGGCAATTGCCCAGTCTACCCATTGGTAAATCGGGGCCTGATTATTGGATTTAATAAATTACAGTATAAAATGTATTACTGTACCCACAACATTCGTATCCACTGTCTCCTAATAGAATACCACCCATGTCTCTCGATTCAAAACGTGTATACATAAAATCTAGAATTTTTAAAAATTTCAGAGTCGTGGGTACTGCCTTTCCATCTTGCAACAATTTTTGAAAATTCTATGTTTGTACCACATGCTCCTTAGAAATTTATCGAAAAGTATCCTTTGCGATTTCTGTATTTTTCTTTATCTTCAGTAGATGGACATGCTAACCGAATATGAATTACATCTATGCAACTAAGTACATCAGGAAACCCATATTTACGATAAAAAAAAAGGTCGTTTGGTTTTCATGGCGTATTCTCACTCGGGGAAAATTATATAATCGTTTTGATAATATTACTTATAGCTTCAGCTACTTTATGCACATCACGACATACACTTAACTCAGATACATAGCACAAATCTGCTGTCTCTTTATGAAAGGTTCCGCCGGCAAAAATCTCAAGGCTATTAAAACACCTGAGTTTGAAGTTGAACCGGCACCGGACTTCCGACCAGTGACTCCTTGTTAAGGGCAGGTGCTAATATTTTAATTAGTCCTCTTATGCATGTTTTAGAAAACCTATATCTGTCTTCAAATTCGTTATTTTTAAGTTAGATGAAAAGGTTAAAATTACTTAATAAATTTTTTCTTCTGTTTAATATGTCTTCATTGTCGTCTAAATTAAATCTAAATATTCAATATAATCCATTTTTAAAAATCAAATTATTTAGTTATTATTATTATTATGATTTTTGTTTTATTTTGTGATAAACTTAAAAAACGAAATAAAGAAAAAAAAATCACATAAATACCCTTCTTTTTTAATACTAGATACCGTACAAGAATATTCTATAGTAGTGAATTCTAAATTTATAGATAAAAACTAAAAAAAATTGTGTAAACCTAGGTTAATTAATTTTAAATAACGTGTATTTAATTTTCAAAAAAAGTTTTTAAATAATGCTGTATTAAATAAATTTATGATTCATTCTTTATTTAATCCAAAACTTAAACCTGCCCCCTACCAGGTTTAAGTTTTGGATTAAAATTAACACCTAATTCAGGATTTAGTCGAGAACTTTAGTCCTAGTTTAAATTTTAGTCTAGAACTAGCTTAAACCTCGTCTTTTAAACCCAAATATCTTAGTCCAGTACTAAATATGGAGTTTAACCTCGGGTTAATCCTTGTCTCTGAAGCCGGTCTAGGTTAAGTGCTTAGTCCTAGATTAAAACAGATTTAAACCTCGTCTTAGAAATCGGATTTTCTTAGTCTTGGACTAAATCACTGATTTAGTCCTGGACTAGCGTTAAACCTCCTTTCTGAAACCGACCCTAAATAAATTTAATAATATTTTTTCTTATTTATTAAACCTTAATTATTTTCATCCTTCTAACGGAATTCAAAAATAATTAATTATGTTTCAATTCTTAAATTAAATTTAGAAATATTATTAAAAATAACTATGGGACCCTGCTCCTTACTCCTTTCACTCGCCAAACTTTTTTAATAATATAAGAAAGATAATGATTATTGAATAAAGCATACTAGAACAATAATCCAATTACATATAAATCTACTGTTATCTCTGTGGCGTAGCTAGGAGAATGGGGGCCCCCCGCCAAAATAAAATTGATGAGCAAAAAAAAAGAACTGAAAGGGGGCCCCTTGGCATATCTTCTATTGTTATAGAAGTATTATATTCCAAGCTCTAATAACATTTTATTATCCCTAAGGGGGCCCCCATCGACAATGGTTTGGGGCCGCCTGGCCCCGGAGGCCCGCCCGCAATGCAGGCCCGTGCGGGCCCATAGTTACGCCACTGAATGCATCTTTAAATAATTCTATAATCACAGGAAAAAATTTGCATCCAAGTACTTTTTAGGGTTTCGTAAGTTAATAGGCATATATATGTACTTAATAATAAGCTGAAATAACATTTTATTATTTCCCCATCAGGGCCGTCCCTAGGGGTCAGCCTGACCTGGGCGCCGCGCCGCGTCAAGGAGGGCGCCGCGCCGCCAGGCCTCCATCTTAAACTAATACTTAAACTAATAGGTAAATGACAAAGGGGGGCACCAAAGATGACTTTGACCCGGGCGCCTGAACCCCTAGGGCCCTGTTCCCCATCATTTTAACATTTTATTATTTATTGTATTCTTACTCAGTTTTTCTCTCTAAAGAAACTTTTTCTAATAACATTTTGTCGTATCTCCTAGAGAAAAAGCAATTAACTACGGGGAAAAATAACTTTTATGTAAATTTCTAAGACATACTTGATTTTTCGAAACTTAAATTATGACATACATTGGGTGGGAGTTCCTACCCAATACCCAACCCAAGCAGGGCTGAACGCTGAACCCCAGAAGATGAAATTTTAATTAAAAAAAGTCCGTTTTCTTTTTTACCTATTCATGCGTCGACCGGGGACACACTCTATATATCAACGAATAAAATGTCAAAACATTATGTCAGATTAGTCTTTTGATACTTGAGTTAGGGGCCTTTTTTCAGTGAGGGCTGTTGATGTTTTTCCTGGAAAAAAAACTAACTGAAAAAACTCATTTTGGCTAAAATTCTAGTCTAAAAATTGGCTACATTTTAGTCAATTTTTAAATTTTTTTTTTAGACGAAACAAAAATTAATTGCACAAATATTTTTATGCTCTACAAATTTGAACTCTTGTTATGTTTCAGGGCTTATTTTTCGAGATAACTAGCAACAACCCCAAAAATAGCCCTGATACCTGAAAAAGGGGTAAAACTTGTTTTCCTAATACTTATGTTGTACCTTCGTCGGTTCTTGGCTACATCTGCTCAAATGTACTTTTAGTGCATAGTGTTTACTGATTTTTTAATGTAAAAAGACAATTTTTATTGCACTTGTTTGTTGATAATTAACCCCCAAAACCCTCTTCCCTTTGAACACGAGCTTGCTATCCCCCAATATACATGAATATGCTCCAGAAATCGCATTTTTAGGACAGGTAAAGGTATAAACGTTTGACGTGAACAGAGATTTATCTGGGATAATAACAGAAATTTAGAGAACTGGCAGAAGGAAATAATTTTAGTTCATAAATTTAATAAATCAAAGTTCGCTTTGGAAATGTCATATACTGTAAATATATCCCACAATTCATTTTAATAACAACAATTAATAGACAGTAGCATCCTATCTAGTTCTTCTATAATTATGGTAAATTTTGCACGTATTTCTTAATTCACAAAAGAAACATTTTAACGACTATTTATCTTCATCCAAAAACAGTTGGTCAACTTAAAAACTTTAAATTTGTAGTTAAAATACTTTAAAGTATAGAATTAAAATTCTGAATAGTGAACTATCTGCAACAAACATTTTTATGGGCTTTCCAATGTTGTACTTGACATTCCCTTGAACAGTACCAAACTTTCTTGCATTTCGAACATTTCTTACATGCTTTTTGAAAACAGTTGTGACACGTACGAAGAGTATCCGATACTTCGTCTAACATTCCGAAAGTTTCAGCCATTGTAACAGCTAGTTGTTGTATTTCATCAGCTCCGCCGTAGAATAAAAGTCTTGCTTGATCTTTTCCCATTTCGATGTATTCGGATTCTGGGAGCGACACTAAAGTGTCTCTGATTCTCGAAGACATTTCAATTAGAAGTGGTGTATCGGTTTTTTTAGCTTTCGGTATTGCATTCATGCTTACGTGATTGAGGAAAGTTCTCAAACTAGCCAAAGGACTTAACATATCGGTAACTCTATCGTGCAACCTCGCGACCAGTTTAGACAACTGTTCTTTTCTGTAATCGGTATATTCGTACATCAACGACGAATTCGGATGTGTCAGCAATTGATGAAGAAGAAGCCACGCTTGGCATTCGGTCGGACTTAGAGCCGGATCTTCAGGGTACCATTCTCTCCACGAAGTTTCACAGTACCTCCAAAACGTACCGTCCTTTTCACGATGACTCCAAACGTCGTTGTACAAAAGAGAAGCAATAAGAACTGGCACATCGTGTGTTGTGTAGATATGAGACGATACATTCAAAGGTAAATCGTCTAAGTATTCGACTATGTATCTTAATATCGGTAAACACTGTACGGCAATGTTATAAGATATAATTTGATTCTGCGCTAGAATCACGTCTAAAGTTTTTTTACATTTTGACGTGTCATTTGTTAAATTCGGTTCTTTTTTAATTTGAATATTAACTAGTTGACTCACCGAATAGTCGACTAAATCGATGGCTGAATCTCCCAAATTTTTGCAGACGTCACTATGGAATAACAAAGTTTGAAGCATGCCGACTAAAATCCCTTCGTGATAAAGAATCATGTAGACCGGAAACGAATGATCAGGTTCAGGTGAAAATTTTATCATTTCAGCAAATACCTTCTCCCTCCAAACTGATAACGTGATCAGTTCAACGATAAAATAAACTATCTTATTATCTTCAAGAATCACATCCTTGACCGATTCCGATGCTTCGCTGCTCTTAGCCTGGATCATTGCAACTTGGTACAATCTCATAACTTTTTCATTCCTTCTAAACCATTTCATAAATCCGATTTCTTCCAATTTCGAAACTTGAAGGCTTCTAACTACATCAACAACTTCCTTAGAAGTCAGAATATTTTCCATTTTTTTCTAAAATTTACTTCTGAAAATTAATAAGTAGAATCACTCAAAATCAAAAACAACAATTCTCTTTAACAGCTAAACAAAACTGTTATTTTGTCTCTTAGCAACATAATTAAATCAATAACCTAACAAGAAAATGTCTTTTCTGTGTAAATATTAATTTTAAAAATCCAAATTGTAGTATTTATTATTTATCTTTATGATAATATCGCTAATTCTTCACTTAATTTTTTTTATAAATTTGAGCCCCACAAATTAAATATTTAAAACGAAAAAGGTTTGGCAGCCCTGTTACCAGCTGTTAAGTAAGGTTATTATTAGGTTTTATGAACAGAACAGAATAGTTAAGAGTGCAAACCCAGGTTAATGTAAACTTGTATAAACTGGTTTATAAAAAAAAAAATATATCTACTCCAAACAAAAGTAAAATATATTTATGTTACATATTACAATATTTAAAATACTAAATAAAATAATAAGTATAATTTCATTTACTTTACCGATTAATGTTTAACACTAATAATTTACTATTGTTAAAGTGTTTTTGAAACCCGCATTATAAATGTTAATGAACAAAACTGGGTTTTAAATTTAGTTCTATTTTCATAGTGTATGTTCAAATATTTTTCACGGGTATATTTTACGTCCTTGCTTGTTATTTCTTTTTTAATTTATAATCAGATAATTTACTTGTTTGGTTTATTGACTGCCTGAATTCTTGTGGTTTTTATTGAATCGAATCTAGAAGAAAATGTCTCTGTTTCGTCCATTTAGAATCCAGGTAAAATTTCGTCCTTCTGTTCCAACTGCCGACTCTTGCTTCCGAACAGAATTTGTACTTATTTCGTTTTAATTTTTGTTTTCAGCAACTGAACAGCATTGTACAAATCAGTAGAAATACATATGCTACGGAATCTTCTTTTGATGTAAAAGTAAGTGTTTACAACTTATACATAGTTCTTATTATTCACTTTTTGTTTTATTTCAAATTCTAATGTGGGGTTAATCTACAGATCTAAGAACGGTGAACTTCTAAATCAATTGTATCAAATATAATCACTTGTCTTCATACACGTGATAAATTACAATCCTTTCTAAAGAATTGTTGGACAAAGAGACGGGATGATGTCTCTTTGTCCAACAATTCATACAGCATTTTAATGTGTCAAAATCCCTTTACCTTAGTAGTTTATTAGACTTACGGATATTATAATTTAAAACGTCCTCTATCTGCAGATTTAGATTGATTCCTGCTGTTAATATTAACAATATCAAGCGAAAAGAAATGTTTTTAAAAGGAATGTATCTCTGGGTCAAAATTGACCCAAAAATAAATCTTATTTGAGATCACCCACGTTTGCTTGCAAGGAAGTTGTTAAAACATATCTCTGGATAAATTTGAAAATTATTTTGATGTATGGTGATCAGCAATGTTCACTACATAGCCTTCACTTATGTTTTTTATAATAATAATTGATCTACCCTCATTGTTATAAACAATGACTTAATATTTAATAACTACAGTCTGCAGTCTGTCCCTAACAAGAGTTAGTGCGTCGACAGGGCGGGAAAAACTAGCAAATGGGGTGGGGAGCCAATGAGAGCTCGAGATTTTCCTAGACAAAAGGTCGGGCCGACTAGGCGAAGATAAATGTCTCTAGTGGAGGGGAAAGGTCCCCTAACTACAGACCTAGTGGCTTTATTTTTTCCCTCAGGGAGGATGGCCAATCTGTATGTAACTCGATTTCCCACGCTGTAAATGCACTACCTCTCGTTTGGGACAGACTGCAAGATATGGTGGATATCGACCTGTAAGAGATTGAGATGATCAGTTTTAGATTACCGGTTTATGTAAAATAATATTTTCTTTTTCGCGGTATTAATATGAATACTTTTATTTACATAGTTTGGTTACATGTGTTTACATTGTCCACACTGTACAATGTAATTCTACTCAACTGAGTAAATTTATATTAATAACTTGAATAAGCAAATATATTTTTCTGAAACTTTAAAATTTATTCAATAATTAATTTTATTAAATTTTAGATTTAGAATTGTTTTGTGGGAAATCTAATATTAATTGTTAATTTGCAAAACAAAAGACCTTATTAAATATTATCCCATCTATGCACAGGAGGGATTATATCCGTTTAGCTACTGACCTGTTAGACAACGAGAACACTATCCCTACTGTATATAAAAGTGTTATTTCCCTTGGTCTTATCAGTTTACTAGGCTAAGGGATATTATAACTTAACACATCCTTTGTTCTGCAAATTTACCTTACCCTGAAATAGAAGAGAGACTCATTCAAAGCTGTGTATTACTGGCATTAAGAATCATTGACAAAAGGTTTACTTGCTATAGTTTCAATTAGAAAATTTTAGATTTAATATTGAGTTCATTACTCACAATAGTACAGAGCAATCGTTTCAAACTCGTGGCCCTTTACAATTATTTGTAAGGCCCAGGCTCAGCGAATATAATGGAATGAAAATATCATTACTTAAGAAGAAAGAATAAAGAAATGAAATTTATGGTGGATCCAAGATTCATCATAAGCATTACATTGCACATGAAGATTGTTAAATCTCCGGACAATTGTTAGACATGTTGCATTATTGTTTACTGTTAATTTAATTTAATTATTTTGGTTTTTACTTTCAGCCTTATAAAGTGCATAAACTAGCTGTTTCTCCAGAGTCCAAAGTCACCTGTTCTTCTGAAGATGCCATTAAATATTATAAACAGATGCAAACCATTAGGAGGCTCGAAACTACATCGGGCAATCTCTACAAGGAGAAGATAATTCGTGGCTTCTGCCATCTATACAGCGGACAAGTATGTTGTCAAATTATTATACTCATGGCCCCTCTGTGAGTATCTACTCACATTAACAAGCTCATGGTCTAACATATAATTACCTTATAATGTCTCTCATAATATGTTAGAAGAAATTTGGGTAAAAGTGTGAATGTATGTGGCTAAGCCAAGGCCTCTTCATATTTTATCTTGTGAAAGACATGCAACTAACTTGTAGATTGCTGTTAGCTTATATGCAAATAAATCATTAATTCATTCAAGAAGAAGAAGTATAGATTTCACTAGAAGATACACAAATTGTATTGACAAAGGAAAGTATTACAACTTCCATGCTACGGTACAATTTTTTGATACTGCATTATACAGAAACCAGCTGGCCACAAGCCTAGTATTCCCTAATGCTGTGGAAACTCATTATAGCAGACTGTTAGAGGTTAAAGGTTGTCGTTATAATATAAGTCTGATTTACAACCAATAAATATTTAAAATAATAATGTAAAAGAGACTGTTTTGAGAGTTAGCTGACATCACATAAAAATCAGCCTTAAACATAGGTTTAATTGTAAAAAAATGTTACTTATACATTGTATTTATCTTTAAAACAAGAAGGTTCTGGTTCATGTTAATTGCTTACATTCATTAGTTTAAGAGTATAATTTCTTTCCTGCTGCCTTTATTATTATATTTATTATAATTATTTTACCTGTCCTTTATAATTGGGGTCGCTATAATGAGGTTCTACTGTAATAATAATAGCTTTTCTGATATTTTGAATACAGCATTTTTCTGGACACCATTGATTTAGTTGTGCGGTATTCAGAATTTTAGTCTAGGTTGCCAATGACAGTAAAGATATCTAAATGTATTCCGATAGCATGTTATTTTTATTTGCAGGAAGCATGTGCAGTTGGAATGAAAGCAGCAATGAGGCCTCAGGACTCTGTTATATCTGCTTACCGTATCCATGGCTGGGCTTATCTCATGGGAATTAGTCCTGTCGGAGTGCTGGCGGAACTCTGCGGAAGGAAGCAAGGCTGTGCTAGGGGTAAAGGAGGCTCTATGCATATGTATGCACCGCATTTTTATGGGGGAAACGGAATCGTTGGAGCACAGGTATATGGAGTTTTCATTTTAACAAGTTGACTTTTTATTATCACTATGTGATTAAAGAGATTTGATGTTGTCAAGTCTTAATTAAATTTAAGTAAAAATGTATTTTATTATTATTAATTAACTTTCTTTTTTTCTGTTTCGTTAGGTACCTTTAGGAGCCGGTATTGCCTTTGCAAATAAGTACTTGGGAAATGGCGGAGTTTGTATAGCTCTTTATGGTGATGGAGCGGCTAATCAGGGTCAAGTGTTTGAAGCTTATAACATGGCCAAACTCTGGGATCTACCTATTATATTCGTTTGTGAAAACAACGGGTACGGTATGGGTACCAGTGTAGACAGGGCTTCGGCATCTGCTGAATACTTCACCAGGGGAGACTATGTACCAGGAATTCAGGTAATAACATTGACAAATTCTCATTTAAGGAATAACTCAAGCTATGAGAATGCTAAACGGCGCTGATTAAATGAAACTGTGTATACCATTAATTATTTCTTAATAGTAGTTATATTCAAAACTATTTACCTGGAGGGAGAGAAGTGAGGGATAATCCAGAGAGGCTGTTCCAGGGATGAATTCTTTGTCTTCTGAATTGTAATCAAGTCAGCGGTCTTTGAAGCACAACTTAAGCAATTTCCGAGCATATCACACTTGGGTTGCTATAGAAGTATTATTTTGCATTTTTACTAAATATTTACTCATGGTCCAAAAGTCAGCTGGTCCAGAGAATACTTTTACCCAGGAAAATATCTGAATTCGCCTTAAAAAAAAAAATAATAATAACATTCTCAGATATTTACATTTAACCAAACAAGTAATTATTGCTTTTGATGGGAATGAAGTTATTTTTTTTACAATTTCAACTTTCTATCGTAATTGGTCTTCAGATGGGTTTTTTTCTCTTAATAGAAATAACCCTTTTGAGAGGGCAAAATAGCTAAGGTTCTGCAACATTGCAAATAATTTTTGTCATAACTGTTTGTTAACAACTGCATTTGATGTTTGTTTCTAGGTTGATGGTATGGATGTACTAGCAGTGAGGGAAGCTACAAGATTCTCTATAGCACATTGTGTTGCTGGTAAAGGACCAGTAGTTATGGAAGTAGCATGTTATAGGTAAAATAATCTTACATTTGTTGCTTTTTGGTCTTAAGGAAAAAATAAAACCCTTCCTCTCCGATATTTCGACCCCTCCTTGGGTCATTCTCAAGCTGACTGACTAGAAGATTACACTACATTGATATGTTTCAAGTCAAATTGAACCATGTTGTTAACTTATTGAATCGTCTGATTCTCGTTAAATGTTCTGCATTTACTTAGATAATGTTACTTTCACTTTAAGATAGTTTGTTCAATTTTATCTCTTTATTACCCTCTATCGATATTTAAGTTTCAAAAAGAAAAATTCTTAACAGGTCTATTAGGTGTAGTATAAATGAAAAGTGAAAGAAGATGTGACAATGATGTGTAATTTACCTAATTATTAAAGTTAAAAATAAAATATTTAATCTGACAGTGATTATTATTAATTGTAAATTGTTTTTTTGTAGGTAGCTCACATTCTGCATAGAATGATTAGGAGTTAGAAAATTTAAATAAAATATAAGTGTTGAGTAATTCAAGGATTTAAGAAAAGCTTGAAAATTATTCAAAGAGGGGTTGAAATATCGCAACTAAGTATAGAAACTTGAAAGTTTTTATTTTTTATTAGACCTGTGAAGGGTTTTTTTTTTAACTTAAATTGTATATTCTTTGATTGCCAGAAATAGTGTAGTCAACAACTTAAAGTTAGAAAGCTACATTCATCTATGGCATAAATGGTTTGGACGAATATAAAAATTAATTAATCAAATCATCGCGTTTTTGTTCTGCCAATGCATCCATTGGGCTTTGGCTTTTGATGCGCCAAGATTCCAATATGTCAATGATTTTGTCAGTAAACGTTTTCTAGGAGGTCTGAATGACCGGATATCCCCACATTTTGTGAGAGCTTGTCTTCGTCTTTAGTATTAGTAGACTGGCTTGTTGATTGTTCTCCTTTTCTGTGTCTACACTGCTCTTAAACCAGTAGGGCCACATGGCATCAACTGTATGTGGCAGACAGATGAAGAATTACTCCCATTAAATTAAATTGTATTAGTGGGTCAGCTTCTTCATAGGAATCACACCTTTATAGTACTCTGATCGTCTTTTGATTTTTTTAAAAAGAGTTTAGAATATTCACAAAAACAATTATGGCAAATCTATTATCCTGTTTTTTAAGCTTCAAAGGGTGATAAAGAGCAAAACTTAGAGAAAATTGGCTCTTGTATTGAAGATGTCGAACTATAATAATGGTTGGAGTGTGAGCTAAACTTTTTAAATGGTTTTATATTTTTTCATTTACATTTAAAGGGGTCCACACACTTACAGTTTAACTGCAGGCCGTTATCTTATACGATTATCGTAAGGCCAAAATCTCAGACCACCACACATTAACAGTACACTGCCTGCAGGCAATCGTAAAGAATTACAGATCTGTGCCTGTATGCGCCACACACTGTGCAATGAGCGCCTGCAGGCCGAGATCTGTCGATTTTTAACTGCAGTCCGACGGAGGGAAATAAACAAAATAAAGACGATTNGATTTTTAACTGATCGACGGAGGGAAATAAACATAATAAAGACGATTCATTCTACACGACTGCAGGCCGACCGATAGTGTAGGGCGACTTTGTCCTTGAGGCACAGGCCTGACAGTCCACGGACTGTCGTCTCTCTTTCCATCCGATCCTCGCCTCTACCCTCCACACACCTACAGTTCACCTCTGACTGCAGTCCGTCATCTTAAGAAAAACTGACGAGTGTGTGGCCAAGCTCCGTGGACTGTCAGATCATTATCTTCAGTTAAACTGTTAATGTGTGGGCCGCTTAAAACAACATTATATTTTTCTTTTCTTTTCGACATCTGTTTTTGTTTTCACTTCAAAATTTTGACATGACAGGTTTTTTCAAAAAATAAATAAACTAATATTATCGCTTTCACAACACTCCGCCGGATGCAAACGTTGATGAGTAGCTGTAGGCACTCTTCTTTTCAATTTATATAACTTCTTTTCTTTCTTTAAATTTCAATTAATAACTTATTAAAATATACTTTTAAACAAACAAACTGAATTAAACATAACAAAACAAACAAGACATTTCGGTCGACTTGTTCGATCAACTAAAATAATAATTATAACAAACCAATCAAAGAACATTTCAGTTGTTTTTTTTTTTTTCGATTTCACAAGAATTTTTCCGTAATTTCCAGAGGATAGAGTTTGGCATCAGTCGCGTCACAGCAGACTTTTCGGTTTGCACTACCGCTGATCGCACCGCTTCATCCCGACTAACTTTTAATTTTTTAATTCTACGAAATTTCCCTTGTTGTCGAGGTAGATATTCCGTTTTATGCCTCTCATGTTCTCTTTTAAAAACCTTTTTCTTAATCTTAAAACACCGTATTTTCTTTTTCCCTTTCATTATGATTATATTTGAAAACTTCTCTGATTCCTGTTGAAGACATAAGTTTGTTTTGAGTCGTCTACACCCAACTTCACAGTATCTGGCACATAGAAAAGATGCGATGGGGTTAATACCTCGCCTTCCTCCGCCCCCATTCGAACAGATTCGACTTCCACTACTACAACTGCGAACTGCCCCTTCTTTAGCAACAATTACCCTAAAGGTCCTTCTAAATATTTTAGAGGAACGTATTTTAAATATTTTTGCTGGCGGATTTAGTTCTCTTCCGTTTTTCTTCTTTTTCAATCTTCGATCGTAACCACGCTCAATGTTACCATGTATTGAAGGCGGCGGACTTAATTTTGATATTCTACAAATAACTGAGTCTGAGCTAAAAACTTTTTTATATCGGTTTATATTATTTATATATATTTTTTTCTTTTCTTTGACATCTGTTTATGTTTTCATTTCAAAAATTTGACATAACAGGTTTAATATTATCGCTTTCACGACAGCTCTTGACAAAAAAAACTTCTACCTGCCCAAGGTCTAGCCTTGCTCAGTGAGGACTGGGTGTGCCTTATGAATTATTTGAAGCTTAGTTAACCCATTGAATGTGTAATCCAATTCATGAACCTACCTTAGTGACTGAATAAAATTTACATGATTTTAGAAGTTAATATAAAAATAAATAAAAATGTTTGGATCCACTGTGGATACTAATGTCAGCGGGCCTGACGGAGCCTTGCAAGATGGTTCTACTCGAGGCACGGAGAATAGAGCTACTTAGGGCTGAAAGGTAGGGCTTGGATCCACTGTGGATTCATCGGTCACCAGCCTTAGCCTGGCATGAATCCACAGTGGATTCATCCGTGCTGAATGGGTTATTATAGAAATATAATATTTATGCCTAGATTTTTATAAACCTCTTTGGAGTTAACAAATGTTTACTTATGTTTTCTTTGTGGTAACAGGTATAGTGGTCACTCAATGTCAGATCCAGGCACATCGTACCGAACTAGAGATGAAATTCAAGAAGTTAGACAGACAAGAGATCCCATCACTTCGTTTAGACAGAAAATCATGGATGCTGGCTTCATAACGCAGGACGAAATAAAGGTACATTATCATTTATTGTTCAAATAGGTAGTTAAATAGACTTAAGTAAAGACAAAGGTTAAGGAGGTTTAAACTAAACTTAATTAACACTTCTGACTGGCGTTCATGTCTTTAAAACAGCTTTTTTTCATTCCGTTGATTGATTTCAATTTATGTGTCAAAAATTCTTCTTAATAGTGAATCTCTATAAGGGATGTAGAAACCTTAGTCTTCCAATGACTGTGACACGTACCTTCATCATGATCTATCTCATATACGTTATCAATACTTTTACTACACATTATTGTCTAATTTATTTATTTTTTTCTCCTTTTTATTAAATTAAATCTGTCAAAACTGTTTTGTTTTTGTGTTTCGACTAGAATAAAAGTATCAATTTAGCAAAATTTAAAGAGCTCAAACAGTTGAAATTTTTATGATATAATTATTTATCATCCAATTTCATAAAAATCAGATGAGTACTTTTAAAGATATAGGTGTAAATAGAGAGCCAGCGTAGCCTTGGGGGTAAAATTACTTTCCACGTCTGCTCGTTCATCACTGAATCATGAGTGGAACGAGATGGGGTTCGATTCCTCGCCGTGACGCTCTGATTTATATGGTTCACTATTGATCACATCATACTTGCTTCGGCGGTACAATGTACAAATGTATGATGTGTGAAGTGGCTGGAATTCTCTACCACGGGCTAAATAGGGACTAAAAGATAGCATAATTGCAAGGTTCGAACAAGTGGTTCGTCCTATCCGTTCTAGTAGGAAGTACTAGACTACTACTACTACTAGCATGACAGAATCTATCATAACAGAACAGAAGAACGATGAATGATAAAAATTGAAGAAAGCACGGACATAGAAAGTCATTAAAGGACAAGTGACTAGATTTGATAAAAACAGAACATCTGAATCTAACCTCGATGAACATGATGTGACAAACAGACTGGACTCACTTGAACAAATGCTTAATAACAAGGAAAATATACAAGATAAAATTGACAATCTAACGGACAATGACGAAGAACCTTACACGGAAAGAACACCGTGTTGGACAAACTCCAGAGCAGTGGAGAGTGCTGGTGCGAACACTGACGGCCTGACGCGGACAACTCTGCTACACCGTGACAGAGGATGGAACGCAGTTAGAACATCGAAGGCATAGTGACCAACTTCGCTCCTCTTCAAATAAGAGTGGAGGACTGACGTATACCTTGTGTCAACTAACAAGTTTACTGACATAAAATCATATTGATACATTGGAAATATAACTCAGTCTATGATTAACCTTAGAACGGTATTGTTATTTCGTAAGATAGAACAGCAATTTATAGATTAGGTTTTGCCGTTAGGTACCTCTCTCTGTCTGTACGTAAAATTCATTATGAATAATGCATGTTGCTTAGATCAGCCAGAGGGCTTATGGCTTATTACACTTTATTATATATGTAAGACATGGGGTAGGCTTATCGTTCCATCAGCAGTGTAAATTGTTTTTAACTTTACCTAGACACTTTAAAATAATAATAATAATAATAATGCTAACTTAAGTTGCTTTGTGATAACACAACACTCTTTTACATTGCTTACTTAATTTTAACTTTGTCTGTCTCTCTTGCAGAAAATCGATAGTCAAATTAAGAAAGAAATAGACGAAGCTGAGAAAATTGCTCGAAACGATACCGAAACAGGAATGGAAGATTTGAGCGGAGATATTTACAGCAAAGCTCTCGTGCCTTCCATGCGAGGAACTCATCCTTGGTCCCGCCTTGAACACAAATACATCAATAAACCAATCAACATGTAAATAAACATCGTCCAAACACAACTCACGTTCGACTAGACTAATTAATTATATTTTTCTACATAACAGTTAAAATAATAAATAGATTTAAAAACGGAAAGTCTCTAAATGTAAAATATATTATTCTTTTCTTTTCTTTGGTTCTAATTATCATATAACATTATATTTGCATAAATACTAAAAATAGATATATGCATAAGACAAATTTAATAATTCCTTAACCTTATTTTGTACATTGTAAATTTTATTCTTCATTTTATTATTATTTTATAAATCTTTTCTGTGTGTTTTAATGCACAACATTCCAAATATATTTTGTTTTTCTTTTTAAAAAAATGTGAACGTTCCCAACAAAATAATGTTTTGTCCAAGTTAAATACCTATTTTACTCTTTATTTTTAAATTTTATTATCGTTTTTTTTATTATTATTATATATTTGTTGATGTTATATTCTTTGATTTATTTGTTTTTTCCTTTCTCTCCTTATCTTAATTGATGATTTAGTTAAACCTAATTATTACTAGAAAAGTTAATTAAAAAAAAAAAAAATACAACAATATTTTAGCCAATATTGTATGTTCAAATTTTTTACAAACTCGTTTCGATATTAAATCATTATTATTGTTAACATAGTAAGAGTAAAATCTCTATTATGTTACTTATCATTTAATATTACTATTGATGCTGAACATAAAGAACTGGAACATTTATCTTGGAAAGACCTACACATTTGGGCCATATTTGTTTTTATAGTGCCAACTTTTTTTTTAATAATAGTCACGTGTATACATTACCTTCAATTCAAGACCTTCAAAAGGATGTATAACCAGTTTTTTTAGGCAACCACCTTATTGCCCATCTTAAAAATATTCTTAAAAAATTCTTTTGTGTCAGTTGTGGATACTTTTAGGGTAATAAAAAAGCATACTCAGATTTTTATATTGAGTGTTGAGTGGCCATTCAAAATAAAATCTAAGTACGATTTTTTTATTACCCTAAAAGGATCCACAACTGACACAAAATATTAAAAAAGGGTACAATTTAAATTGATTATATAAAATTTCCAAAAGCTACACAGTTGTCACAAATGATGAGATGCACCTGTGAGCCAAATTTCATCGCCATTTGTCAATTTTTAAGCCAGTTATTGTTAGACAATCAAAAATAAACTTTTAGAATCCTGTGTCTGAAATAAAGAACTCACTATCCTCGTTCGAATATACAATTATGATTAAAATATTGTTGGGTACCAGAAAATCTCAGTCAAAATAACCAATCATTATGTAGATCTGTTAGCTTCCTTAACACTTTAATATAATGTAAATCTTTATTTACTGAGGGCTTCTGGCTTCTACTATATGTAGGAAGTTTTATTAGTTTGGACTAGGTTGTTCTTATATCATGTATCTTTAGAGCTATTTACTATACATCATTCCATATTACTTATAAGTTTTGCTTACTTACATATGCAGTAAAACCCTTAGCCCACATTGAGACACAGGACAGAGCAGCACAGTTTTTTTCAATTGCAGATTTATATGAAACCGCATGAATAGAGACGCACAGCAGGGAGGGCAGTACTATACCACATGTGGCCTACATGACACTAGTGGATCTGGCGTCTTAATCTGTGGTAACTCGTATATTTCTGTGGTTGAAAAAAACTGTGCTGCCCTGCCCTGCGTCTCAATGTGCGCCCGGGCTTACAATGTGAGTACTGAAGGGATAAACCGAAATTGGTCACTTTTGGCAGGTGGCCAAAGATACATTGCCCAAATTAGTAATCACAAATTTCCACAGGGACCATAGAAAACTGGTAAGCTTGACGAGGTGGTCAGGTCACTTTAGCCGGTTTTATAATGTATTCATTTGTTTTATCATTAACCTGTTTTTTTTTTATCCTAGCCTTGTTCACTCAACGCCATGATTAGCCTAGAGAACAAGAGATGAAAAGAGATTATTCCAATCACAAACTGTAATGACAGAAGGAAAAGATGGGAATTATTGCAGAATTAAGAAATGCTCTGGAGAGGAAGGTAATGGTAGCGGGTTGCACCTGGAGAGAAATCAGTTTCAACAGAGACCTATGACAAGGAGGCATGATCATGACCCTAGAGATAATTGTCTGATACATGGAAGTGAACACACAGGTTACGCTATTTAATAGAATCATACAATGCACAGGATATGCAGATGATAAAATTCTTAACAGTAGGAAGGAGGATATAAAATCAACCTTATATGGCTTTTGCAAACGAAATTGGAGAGAGGCTATAGGCATCAATGAGGACAAAACAAAGTATATGGAAATAACCCGCAATCGAAGAGCACCAATTAGGAGATCTCTCTCTAGAGATTTATATTTATGCATACAAGTTTGGAAAAGTATCGCGCTCCAAGTATTTAGGCTCACTCTTGACTGAGAACAACAAAAATAATCTCAAGATAAAATAAAGAATAAAGGCAGGAAACAAGGCTTACTTCTCACCTCAGCATCTACTCAAGTCAAAGCTGGAACACAATAAAGCGAATGTGCAGAACTATTTTAAGGCCAGTGGTAATGTACGAAAATGTGGGTGATGATCAGCAGGGTTTAAGCCCTACCTGATAAATGAGTGAGAAAGAGATCCTTCAAAGGATATATAGAGCAGTCTTTAGAAATAACAAGATATCAAGTTTGGTTTGGGCAGAGGCATTACTAAAAATTTTGGAATTTTTACTTTATTGAAGAAAGCGAGCTTTACTAAATTCATCAAAGTAGGCACTAGGCCTGTTTTTCAGTAACATTTACACGTGCAACAATAACCTGAGTAAAAGTCTTTTGGTCCAAGGGTTCATGCTAGCGTAAAATTTAAAATTGGTATTTTAGGACAAGAAATAGTACATTACGCGTCGAGTGTGGAAAGTAGCATTTTGCATGCGAGTGTCGAGTTTACACCCGAGCGACAGGGAGGGTAGTTAAACCACACGAGCAATGCAAAATGCCGTTTTCGCACGAGTTGCGTACCGTACTTTATCTACAATAGTTAGATTTTAATATAAGTAGATGTTAATATAAGTTTTAACCAAACATAATAATAAATGCAGAAAAAAATAATAAACTTCCTGTATGTAAGCTCGTATTTCTCTTTTTATAAAGATGACATCAATTCGTTAGTTGAATTAATTATTTTGGAAGGCGTATTATTCTCCTCATATTCGTCATAATCACTTAAATCACTCATTGATTATCACAAAAAACTCGATACAAACAGTTACTTTTATTAAATAAACATCAAATTAGTTATGTTAAATGTAAACAAACTTGCTAATTGTGCGTAAAGTTGAAGAATTCTTCTTCTTTTCGTCACTAGAGTAGAAAAAAAGAGGAATTCTTCAAAACTATGAGACACGCATGTGCAATTAATACAGGTATGTAAAGAATCACTTTCTACGAATCTAAACAGAGATACAATGTTTATATTACGTACCAATCGTAGATTCTTCCTCATCTATTCGTTGAGACAAAAATGTTTGTAAATACATTACAAATACAGCTATGAAGTGATATAGATAGCTAAATCTATATCACGTTTTAACATCTAAAAGATGAAAAAATTGCCTCTACCAAATTATCAACTGTAAGGATACCAAGACGGCGCTCAAAGTCAATCTCCGCAACTTAGATAAGCTAGGCTTAACATATCATGTGGGGAGACGCCAAATAAATGAGGCATGGATTTAAGCTAACAATAAAGCAAATTAATTAATTAATATAAAAACCTGCTAATGTGACCACCAAGTTGGCCACTTCCCTGCAGCCCTTGTGATAAAAATTCTAATTTAATTTGGGTAACATGCCACTGCCCACCTCCCTAATATGATAAAGCAACTTTTGGTTGGTTCATTCAGTGGTCACTTTAAAGAGGTTATACTGCACACGTAATAATTAAACAACTTAATACTAATACAAATAAGACAACAAATCAATCTTTTTCACATAGTAATAGTAAAACTGAATTTAAATCCCAAAATATCTTATTACATTAACATATATGTAGTTTAAAAAAATTGGGTACATGGTACCTCGAAACTTTTCCTCACTTCAGAGGCCACTAAAAGGGCCTCTCCTGCTGCTTCGCAGCAGAAGGAAGCAACATTGGACCTGGTCAGTACTTGGATGGGTTTCTGTTAGATTCTAAGAATAAAAAATAAACTTTATTAGATAGAAATCCGTTTTTAGAAATAAAGTTATTATTTTATAGGTCTTAATTTAGATTTATTTTGTTTTGAACTGTAATAATAACTGCAGAGTCATGTGAGGTTAGAATATTGTTGATTTTTGTTTTTGAAAAGGATAGATGAATATTTTGTGTACTTTAAAATCCAATAAAAGGACTTGTTTAAATTGATTTAGAAGAATTTACTTATTTATTTTGTTTACTTATCATCTTGCCTGATTTCATAGTGACCGTTCTGAACAAGCTGATTTAATATCTATCTATAATCTATATTATTAAAAAAGTTTAGTAAACAAACAAGTTCAGTGAGAGTGATATATAATTAACTGTTTGTAAGAGTGCGATACAGAAAAGAGGGGTTAGGGGGAGGTAGGGTTACCATATCACCCGTTTTTCCCGGAAACCACCCGTTTTTTATTCTTTTTTTTCCCCCCCGGTTGAAAACCCCCCAAAATGGTAAAACCACCCGTTTTTACAAAGCTCAGAGAATTTTATTTAGTAATTTACTAGTGTAACAAACGTATAACCCATATTACCTTATTAATTAAAATGAAAACACCTTTTAAAATTTATTGAAAACAAAACCTCATATAATAAATTAAAAAATACAATACGCAAAAACAAACTTAGAATAATAATCTTTGAGTCTATCCATTTTTTAACAAAAACAGTGTTTGATTTTGATTAAGTAACTAGTTCCTTTGATTCCCTCTATGCCTTTACTAGCGCTAAGATTTTGATAACACTCTGTTATCAATTGTTTGGTTTCATTTCATCACAAATAATCTCCTTTTGCATTTCATAAAATAAGTTCCTACATAAAAAAATTCAGTAAAAGTTTTTATTTACGAAT
>KZ652784.1:42040-61444 GCA_001010745.2 Gerris buenoi | reverse complement strand
TTTTTAATTTTAATTTTTCACTGCACATATTATAATGTAGATTAGAAAGTAAAAATAATGTTTATCATTTCGTTGTTAATGACATTATTACAGTAGTAGTTTGAAATGATTTCATTTATTTTAAAAAATCATTATATCCAAATGATTTAAATAAATAATTAATCAATCAAGATGAAACACGATTATTTTAATGTTTTTTATTGATAAAATAAACATAAAAAATCCGGTGAGCTTATCAGCGCGGAGTTGATGAGCTGGATTGCGTTTTGAAGACGTGGCTTGAAACTGGAGTTAGCGCTAGTAGTGGCTTCATGGGAATTCATGATAGGGTGGGAAGCAAGGGGGGGTTAAGGTCATGTGCTTCAACGTTATTCTTCAGTAGTACGGTATCCGCCATTCAGTTCGGGTCGTCAGTTACTCAAAAATAAGGTACGTTAACGTTAATATCACGTCTATTTTTTAATACCGCTATATGCACAAACCACGAAAGAGCGTTAACGGTTCTTATCTGTTAAGTTCAAAGTATACGTTTCTTCTAACTAAACTCTTTGATAACCTAATTTATTAATTTTTTTTACTGAACAAATCATGATAAATTTATATATATGTATATATATATATAAAACAGAAAATATATAGACCTGTTTTGAAATTTATAATTAATCATAATTTTGGTTCAGTGTAATGATAATACCTCTTCAGTCTGTATTTAATATTAATTATTTATTATATTGTTTTTTTAATTTCAAATAAAACGTAAATTTTCGCTCTATATGAGTTTTTCATTGGAAACAAAGAATTTTTTAATCATTAAATTCATTTGTGTTTTCATTTTTAACGATGTGTGTAATCATCAAGGAACCAATGATAATATTACGATTGAAATCTACTTCAATAAAAAAAAAAATCAGATCAAAAGTTAAAATCAGGTTGTGTATGTTTAATACCGCTATATCACCCACGTCATCACAAACGGTTCATTCAAACCCTATTTGAGTATGAATTCCAAACCTAACTCAGTTATATAGTTCACTCATCATGACCTATAAAAGAGGTCAATAAATAAAATAAATTTAGTTTTGATTGACAACGACAACAGAAAAAAACTGAACTATCTGCCTCTTGAATTTTTTAATTATCACTAGTTTTAGTTATCACTCTAATTAAAAGAAACATATAATTTAAATGTTATCAGTCCTTATCTGTTGATTAATTTGA
This sequence comes from Gerris buenoi, assembly GCA_001010745.2. Taxonomy (NCBI): domain Eukaryota; kingdom Metazoa; phylum Arthropoda; class Insecta; order Hemiptera; family Gerridae; genus Gerris; species Gerris buenoi. The sequence continues at coordinate 60,226 of KZ652784.1, read as the reverse complement.
CTAATACTGGATTAAAATTAAAAAAAAAATTTAAATTTTTTTGTTCGGTTAGTTGTCAAACTAAAATAATTAATAGCTAATTTTAATAAATTATTATTATTAATGCACTATTTGGTCTTACTCTAACGAACTATGTTCACAATGGACATGTAACATTTAGACTCATAACATTAGCTATTAGTTAACAAATGTTTTGATATATGTATCAAAGATAATTTGAGCTGATAGGGATCAAAACTATTGTATTTTTATAAATATTATTATTCTAATTATTTTTTCTTTGTTAGACTTCATTTGGATGTTTTTTGAGTAGGGGATATAGGAGGTTTTAGAAGAGGTTAGAGGAGTAAGATATTTTAGAAGAGGTTAGAGGGTGCAAAAGTTGGTTAGAAGAGGTTAGAATGTGTCTGAAGTATTAAAGGATGTAAGAGGTGGTTAAAGTTAAAGAGGTGGTTAGAGGTTTGTATGAAGTGGTTAATCCAGACCTCGAAGACTTCGTCCAGACTTTCGAACCGAACAGAGGAAACGAGCCGAGCATTGGTCTCTGCGCATGACCAGTCTTTAAGTGCGCCTGCGCATTTCAGGCTGGGCATGCGCAGAGACCAATGCTCGGCTCGTTTCCTCTGTTCCTTTCGAAAGTCTGGACGAGGCTTTAACGTGTGTAAGTGGTGGTTAACGTATGTAAGAAGTGGTTAAAGAATGTGTGAAGTTATTTTATTTGTAAGAAGTGGTTATAATTATAGTATTAGTATGTATGAAGTGGTTGAAGTATGTAAGAGGTCAATAGGTAGTTTACATCCCACCTATGTCCCACACGTCTGTATTAAGTGGTTAAAGAATGTATGAAGTTATTTGAGAATGTAAGAGGTGGTTAAAGTATGTATGAAGAGTTTAGAGTATGTAACATGTAATTAAAGTATGTATGAAGAGTTTAGAGGATGTAAGAGAGGAGGGAATGTACTCAAGACCAATAGTATGACCAAAACCGGTTTCTAATACTACTGTATTATATTTACTTGGGAATCAATCCTAACGGTCTATACCTAGTCTTATTGAAAGTTGGCTTCTTCAATGGGACCAATATAATAGAACTGCTATGGATCCTATTATAATATAGTATTTATTGTACATTTTGCACGAAAAAATTTATAATTATTATTTAAACTATTATATCTTATAAATATATCAGGTGGTTATGATAATAGAATATAAATAATAATACAGATTCTTAGTTCGAGGAAACTTCCGAAGTTTTGACTATTAGCCACTTGTTTACATATTTATTTATAGCCTATTAATATTTTCAAATAAAAGTTAGACAAATACCAAGTTCCCAAAAACCTCAATGGATTTAATCAAATTAGAAATACTTTTAATCTAAAGCATTTATATATTTACCTACATTGTCGAGTTAATCCAGCTGGTTTTCATGACGTGTATAATTGGAACCAGTAGAATCTCCAAAAACCAGTTTATAGTCTCTCAACTTTAAATTACATGCTCCTGTAAAAATACAAAATTTTTCAAATTATCATTTTTATGACCCCAATTTTTATTTCTGAGGCTCACGGTCAATTTTTTATTACCATGAGATTGTCATTAGCTTGAATACTCTACAACCGATTTTCATATAATAATCTATATATATAAAATCCAAATACCACTCACTGACTGACTGACTGACTCACTGACACATCACGATATCTCTGAAACCACTGGACCTACGACCATGAAATTTTGTAGGTGTCTTCCTCATACCTCCTAGGTGCTCGCTAAGAAATATTTTAAAAATCCGCCATCTTAAATCAAGATGGCGGCCATTTATATACAAAATTCGACAAGACGATATCTCCGGAACCAATTGCACTAGAACCTTGAAATTTAGAAGTTAGATTCCTTATATCAAATTAGTAACTTTAGATAAATGGTTAACCAATCGGGCATTTTGATTTAAGATGGCGGCCATACATATATAAAAATCAACGAATGTATGTTCTTTATACAAATCTACAGTTGTAGTCAGATCTTGATGTAAATTTGCATAATTGACCTACAAAGCAAGGGGAAAAACACTGACTTCATGAATTTTCGAAATTTAATTTTGGTACACAGGGGTACGGGGTACAAATGTCAAAGTAATGAATACCCTTCATGATGCATATCGTTGAAAAGCTCTTTAAGAGGACAGTAATTGTTGTTATGTACAGTTTTATCATATTTTCACTTAGGAGGGGGGTAAAATTGAAAAATATAGCTATATCTTATATAAAAAGAAGTGTATCCGTATGAGGGTATGTCTTTTATCCTAATTTGATGAATATTTACACACTTTTCCTTCAAAATAAGGTGAAGGTCACTGCCTACATGAGATTACGAAATTAAAATTTTGGTACACAGGGGTACGGGGTACAAGTAATGAATACCCTTCATCTTCATGATGCATATCGTTGAAATGCTCTTTAAGAGTACAGTAATAATTGTTGTAATGTTTACGGGGTACAAATGACAAAGTCATGGATACTGGATACCCTTCATGATACAAAACGTTGAAAAGCTGTTTAAGAGAAAAGTAATTGTTCTTAAGTACAGTTTTGTCTTACTTTCATTTAGAAGGGGGAGAGGTAAAATGGAAATTTATATCTATATCTCTATATGTGTATAAAAGTCAACATATGTGTGTACATATGTATGGTCTTTTATACAAATCTACAGTTTTAGTCCGATCTCGATGAAAATTTGCACACTTGACCTTCAAAGCAAGGGGAATGTAACTGTTTACATGAATTTTCGAACTATAAATTTTGGTTCAAAGGGGTACGGGGTACAAGTAATGAATACCCTTCATCTTCATGATGCATATCGTTGAAATGCTCTTTAAGAGTACAGTAATTGTTGTTATGTACAGTTTTGTCATATTTTCATTAAGGAGGGGGGTAAATTTAGGATATTTGCAAATTATCTTATCAAAGAGGAGGGGGATATAAGTAGGAGGGATAGAATCTAAATATTCTCGCATAGTAAAATAATTTGTATATTTGTATGCTTTCCTGGTAGTTTGTAAACTTATCAAATTTAAAAACACTCCGTAGCGAAGCACGGGTATCCAGCTAGTAATAATATAAAAAATAAACTAAATTATAAAATTGCAGCAATTAGAAACTATTATTCTTTCCCGGAGAAATTCTAGTTTCCGAGACAATGGCGCACTATCAAAACAAGAGGACTGTAGCAAGGAAATCATGTTGAAGGGAGGATTTGTGTCCCACTGATGTTTTTCATATATTTATATATTTAAAATTTATTATTCTTAGCTAAGATATAAATTATAATTTATCCTCCTTCAAAAAGAACCAATGCAATACAAAAAAAAAAAAAAATTAAAAATGCTTACTTGAGCAAAAATATAATTTTTTGTCGATTATTCTATTATTTTAATTAAAATAATATTATGTATCAGTAATAATGAAAACAATCACAAACATATAGAACTAGGCATCGCGTGGCTCTATCATTGATGCGAGCGTATAGTTATAAATATGTATGTTTTAACGATCTTTATTCATTTATAGCGGTGTAGCTGTTGGTTTTTCTACAAAATGTTATTTGCAAAAAATGTTTGTATCATTGAATAGATTAAGTTAGAATTTTTTCGCGTACTCAAATTTTAATTTTGATGCGCACGTTTACGCGAGCGTTTCGCGCGAACGCTTGGGCAGACAACGTTGTCCAACGAACTCGTCCTGAGCATTGGTAAAATGAACATGTGTACCAAATTTCATCAAAATCGGCCAACTTTTACTCAAGTAATCGTCGTACGTTTCAGACACACAGACACGGAGCATAATATTTCGTTGAATGTAAGAAGCTCGCTTATGCTCGCTTCAACTAAACTTTTACTAGGCATCGCGTGGCTCTATCATTGAAGCGAGCGTACAGTAATAAATATGTGTATGTTTTAACGATCTTTATTAATTTATAGCGGTGTCGCTGTTGGTTTTACTACAAAATGTAATTCGCAAAAAATGTTCGTCTCATCGAATAGATAAAGTTAGAATTTTTTCCCGTCCTAAAATTCCAATTTATATTTTGATGCGCACGTTTACGCGAGCGTTGCGCGCGAACGCTTGGACAGACAACGTTGTCCAACGAACTCGTCCTGAGCATTGGTAAAATAAACGTGTGTACCAAATTTCATCAAAATCGGTCAACGTTTACTCAAGTTATCGTCGTACGTTTCAGACACACAGACAGACACGGTGCATATTTCGTTGAATGTAGGAAGCTCGCTACGCTCGCTTCAATTAGTTGATGTCTTTTGATTAGTTACTCTTCATTTAGATAAATGAAGATATTTGAATTGTGTTTTTGTTTTTAGGATAACCATCAATGTTTTTAACCTTTTAAATTGCATTGTAACCGTTTAGGAAAGTTTAAGTTAAGTAAATGTATAAAGTGTACACCAAAGATTTTTTTAAATATAAAATTATTACTATTGCACGAATAATTTCCAAATTTCTTCGTAGATTAGCATTATTATTTTACGGGCTATCTAAAAGTTTGTGGACTAACAGTTGAAACCCGCTTATCTAAAGTACATAGCGCATTGCTTAATTCTTCTATCGGCTAGTTCTGAAACTAGCCACTAGGGCACTTTAGTCTCTTGACAGCTTCAATTAAATGTGTATTAATATGAAAACATGAACAAATGTCTTCTAACCTCGTCTTCGTCTCTTTTCACACAATCCTATAATTGAGAGAATGAGCGCCTTTTTCAACCTCTTGGACAACTTAATCGAATTAATCTCTCTTTTTTTAATAATTAATAAAATAAATTAAAAAATGCAAAATGCTTAAGTGTAAAGAAAAGTTTTTCAAACGTTAATTTGACCTCAAAAATCAACTACCCACACGTCTCGACTTGTTTCTTTTAAGTTCCACTACGTAGGTAGATAGCGCTGCAGTCGGTGCTAAAGCTCTGCCGGCCCGTGTGCCGCGATCAATACATACCGTTTTCACTTCCGCCTCCTTATAATTCCATACAATACATTCGGCCACGAGAGGCCGTATTTTTTTAAGGGGCTTCTCCTAAGGTAAAGAATAAAAACAGTCGAAATTAAACTACATAGTATTTAAATTATAATAAAGTTTTCTTGGTGACAGAATTTTATTTTTATAACATATTATTTTCACTTTTGCACTCATTTTTTATAGAAAAGCCATCGTTTCTTTTTCCTATTAAATTTCTAAAATTTAAAATATCATGTTTACCACTGCAATATAGTATACAATGACTTAATTAGTGATATTGATAATAAACAATTAACGATTTTTTTTATATTTACAGGTGGTTATTCTAATAGCACACTTGAGAACAAGTAGAAAAAAAAATGTTAAGTCATTAAAAAAATACCAAATCTTTAAAATACTCATTGAAAAAATATCAGCTTTTATCAACAAGGAAATTAAAAAAAATTATGATACGCTTTTATAGATTACCTAAATTCTATTATTTTAATCGAAATTTAAATTAAATCAACCAATTTAACGAGCCTGAGTGTAGTGAGTTCTTTATTTTAAGACAATGTACTGTACTTCTAGGGATTTTAAAATTTAGCGTGTTTGTTTGTATTAAGGTTTATAATGATAACTGATAAAAAAATTATTAATTTAAACGAAATTCGGCTCACAGGTGTATCCGACCATTTGTGATAAATATAAATATATTACATCCATGTGTGGGTTGAATTTTTACTACGTTTTTATTAGCTTGCTTTCTTGTTTGTTTGTTTGTTTGTCCATTACAAATCTTGCAATCGAATTTTAACTAACTTCCCGAGTAGCTAGTCATTTGAAACTTTTAGAATAGCTCATAACACGATGACAATGCATTATTTTAATACTTTTAGGCATCTTTTAAGAGAATTTAATTCATTCTCAGCAAATTTTGCAAAGTTAATTTTAAAGGTTGCAAAGTTAATTCGGAACAAATCCGCAAGTTATTTTATTAGTATTGACATGCCCCATATTTACAATCTTCATTTTGAAGCTTAGAATAATCTATATATATAAAGATGAAAGTCTGTGGGTGGGTATGTGGGTGGGTGGGTATGTCCTTTATACAAATCTACAGTTTTAGTCCGATCTTGATGAAAATTTGCACACTTGACCTTCAATGCAAGGGGAAGGGCACTGTCTACATGAATTTTCAAAGTTTAATTTTTGGTACCCAGGAGTACGGGGTACAAGTAATGGATGCGGGGTCAAAGTAATAAATACCCTTCATGATGCATATCGTTGAAAAGCTCTTTAAGAATAAAGTAATTGTTGTTATTTACATTTTTTTCATATTTTTATTTAGGAGGGGGTAAAGTGGAAAATACAGGAAAAATATTTCTATACTAAGAAAAAAAAAAACTTCTATAAGTAAGAAGAGTGTCTTTTGGTGTGTGGCTTCTTTATATAAATCTTTAGTTTTAACCTTCGAGGCAAGAGGAAGGTGACTGTCCACATTAGTTTTCGAAATTTTAATTTTGGTATCCAGGGGTACGGGGTACAAATGTCAAAGTAATGACAACCCTTCATTATGCATATCATTGAAAAGCTCTTTAAGAATACAGTAATTGTTGTTAAGAACATCTTTGTGATATTTTTATTCAGGAGGGAAGTAACATGGAAAAGTAAGGTTTGTGACATAATTCCCTCAACGCATAACCATTTTTTATACTTATTTATTTTACAATGTTCTGATATTTTTATAATATACATTTAGGTATCTACTTCTTTATTGACCTTTTAGTCACTTAGGTCTTAATTTTTTAATACAACCCGGGCTGCGCCGGGTACTTCAGCTAGTACTATATATAGAAGGAGTGTCACTGATAACATTGAAACCAACTTTGGTTGCGATCCTTATCCGCGTTCTAAAAGTTCATGTTTGTAATTTGTGACGTCATAACTCTAAAATTATTTACCTTCGGTTTTATAATTTAATTTTTTATTTGATTATAATTATTGATAGTCAGTTTAGTTTATTGTAATATTTTTTTTGTGTTTTATCTTATTTTAGTTTGAAATATGCTAAAAATAATGTTTATTATATCATGACGGGCGAGTTGAAAAAAATGACGTCAGAGTGAAACGTAAACAATAACCAATGGCAGGGCTTGTTTTCTTGACGTTTGTGAGCGGGCTTTGAATAGTTACTAAATCGTGGCCAACCTTCTCCAGCTTAAATGAAAAAAAAGAGTGTTGTTTTGTTGATCCCCTGGTCTAAGGGACATAACCCCTCGGCGAAAGTTGGCTTCAGTCCCTTGCTCAGTAATTGCTTGTTGTTTTGATTCTATGCTCCTTCTATATATAGTATTATTCTAAGTTTTGAAGGGTTTCAAATTTATGATTTTTTATTAAGAGATAAACATTGAATGACAGCGAAAAAGAAAAATTAAACAAAGAAATAAATTAATTGACGTGTGACAATTAGCTCTATTTACTCTTGTGTCCTAGGAATCTGTACTTCTTTACTTGTACTCATTTTTCATCTCCAACCGTCCCCTACACGGGAGCATATCGATGACACCGTTTAGATTTGGTGTTGGCGAGATTCGTTGTACGAAGATGTTTCCTGTTATGGGTTTAAGATAAGCTCCCTAGATGGTTGTGTGAAGAAAATAGTTCCAAATTTATTTTCTTCACATAAATGACAACCATCTAGGGAGCTTATCTTAAACCTATAAAAGGAAAAATCTTTGTACAACGAATCTCGCCAACACCGAATTTAAACCGTGTCATCGATATGCCCCCGTGTAAGGGACGATGTAGAACATCAGGTTTTTCTGTGTTACACCTTATGTGGGACACCCTGTATATAATAATTACAATTATATTATCAACATTACATATGATTCAACAGAAAGCGAAGCGAGAGAGACGTGGGGCAGGTAGCCGATCGGGAGGGGAGGGGTGTGTAGGCCCTACCGAGCGCGGTAGGGGGGAACCTACCGGAGCAAACAGGTTTGACTGCACACCTCCGTGTAACGCTTTTTTTAGTAACGCCTTTCGAGTACATGTGCCATGCCCAAGACACGAAAATGTCAATAGACAATAGAGGTATTTAGTATTTAGTAGAAGGTATTTAATTAGACGATCCATGCTTAGGTTGGAACAGTTATAAGGACGCTACGAACCACTCTCCAAGTCGTGTTGGTACAGCTTTTATCCATTGCGCATGCCCGTGACGATCCTGCCGATGGTTTACAGTTTGGATAACAGAACAAACCTTACACATATTATAGTGAAATAGTGTTTATAGTAAATAGTAGTTTATTAACATTGTATGTACTAGTACTACCATTTTCAAGTTATATATCCTACGTCATTATTGTCTCAAAAACGAGATTTTTCCCAGGAAAGCAACATACATCATACATAAGTAAATAAACTATAATTTAAGATTTTTCACCTCGGGGTATATTTTTCACCATCTTAAATTGTCATAAAATTATTGTTTTAAAATACAAAACGTTTTCCTGTTTGTAGATAATAATTATCGTGTTGCTTTGATAACTAGCGGCTATAAAAACAGACAATTTATAGCTGATAAAAAAAACAAGACAGTTACACCAATATGTCAGTCAAGTCTCCTTTGTTACATTATCTAATATCACTCGTTATCACAGTAATCTGACAATTATAAAGTAATATCAACACATATAAATTGTATTAAATGTTTTTAGTAACTACAAATATAGCAATTAGTCATTTTTTACAATTTGATTTCTTTAATCTATCATTAAAAATAAATAAGTTTACTCGCTGAACCCGATTTCTTCAGTGTAACGATCTCCAAAACATTAAATTGTTTCAATAGTAGTCTATAAATGCTAAGGGACTTTTGAACAAAATATTACATATTTTTTACTTCATTCAAATATAGTAAGTCTGCGGCGTCATTCTAGAATAGTCAGTCTGATCTTAGTCATCTTCAAACTGAGGGATTTCTTGCACAAAATATTGCACATTTTCTTTTCATTATCCTCGTTAAACACTATAAAATAATGCACGAAGGGGGATAAAATGCGTTATCTCCAAATCACATTCAAAATGGCGGCTATTCATACGCCACCTATTAATCACTACATCAGAGAAATCTTTAAACCTGACATCACGAATTTCGCTACAGACACTTAATATAAATTATGCAGACCTAGCAAGCACGGGTATATATGAGTTTAAAATAAAGATCTATATATTATGATGAAGTATAGATCTGTGGTGTGGGATAGTGTAATATACCTAAATAAAATAACTGCACGTTCTAATAAGAACTTACTTCAATACATAACTGTGCAATAACATATTAAACGTCTGTGTCAAAAACGTAATTCTGCTCTTTACAAGGTCCCCTTTTATCAAATTATAGATTAGAACATTTTAAAACAATGTCATTAGTTAAATTAAGCACCTATTACGCTAAAGACAACAAACAAATGTAAACCACAAAAGTAAACAAGTTAAAAGTTTCAAATAAACTATGTAAACACTCGGGGAGAGAAGAGCTCAGTCAATATTGACTTTATACTCACACAGGCTCAGTCTCTGTTTCATACGAAAAAAACTACTCTTTGTTTACACATACACAATCATCCAAGTTTATTTACATAAGAGTGGAAATTAAATGTAAATAAACACACGCTTAATATCAGATTGATCAAAAGTAAACAAAACAAATACCATTGTAAATACATATTTAATAAATCTACTCTTATCTATATAATAATGAAATATAACTGTAATATAAATTAATATAAAATGAAAAAAAAACCATTAGCGATTGTCTAGCGTTTTTATTTAGTAAGTAGAGTATTTGGTCCTTTTTATTGTTTAATTTGATTGTTGTTAAGGAAAAATAATACGCTCCCTTTAGCGATATTTCGACCCCTCCTTAGGTCATTTTTTTTTTTGACTGACTAGAAGATGTGATATGTATACGGTTAAAAAGTTCTTAAATTGTGTAGTAAAGTTATATATTGTTTTGTAATATGAATTTTTATTTTTTTTAACCTAACCTCCCCCCTCCTCTTAGTTCTATTTCCTCGCCACTGAATTTAAAAGAAATTGAACGTATCATCATAATTCATTCTCTTCTTCTTATTCTCATAATTTGCAAATTTGATATTTAGACATTGATTCCGACAATATACTAGGAAAGCATTTTTAAGTCAACTTTCCGAGAAAAGAAGTAGTTTCTTTTTTCGTAATATTCTTTTGGAAAATAAAAATTACGAGTTGAACATTAATTAATATTAACTATGTGCTTGTAAATATTAAATTAACAGTTTTTTTAATAGCTACGAACGAGATAGTTATCATTCAGTTAAAAGATAACACGAGTAAATGTTTAAATTTGTTGCAATGTATATAAGAAACTATCTTATCTGTGTTATATGTAACTCTCATTAAATCATTTTGTACATTTTAATTTAGTTCGAACAATCTTATACATAGTTGTATATCTGGCCAACCGAAGGTTTTCAAATTTGAATGAAAGCGATCCGATTTAAACTGCTTATGGTGTAAGCGTTTGAAATTATCCAGTTTTCGTAATGCAGCTCTCACGCATTCCGCGTAATCGGATCCATTGGGCCGTAATGTAACCGTTTAACCTTAGTAGGTGCCCATATTTATATGATTTTTTAACGCATAAAAATTTTATAGCTTGTATTTAATATGTAGGTTTTAAGTATAAGTATTAAGCTAGTAAATCTAGGTTTACCGCAGGTTTAATATAGGTTAGTGGTTAGGTTTGCCGCGCGTTTGGGGATATACAAAGATATCAATATATTCATGAAAGCTTTGGAGGCGTCACAACTATATGGAGGCTTGCGTAGCCGCTGTTTCCACTTTTGGATTGGATTTTCACGTTATCTTGATATTCATATTTAATATATTTTGTAATTATGAACCACATTTCTAAATAAAGTTTTCCATATCCTCAGCCATGATGGTATAGTATAGTAGTTTACTCTCGGCCATTTTTTTAAAAATCGAACATCCTGTAATCTAAAAGTTGGATTGAAACCCAAGAAAAGAATATTTTTTAGTGGTATAGCAACAAGCATCAGGAGTTTACATTAAGAATGAATTTTTTCTTGTAAACCCGTCAATATTTTTTTTCTCTATTCAGAACTCTATCCTAGGACACATTGCAGAACTAAACGAATTGAGTGAAGGAGGTAAGCAGTTATAAAGCCTTCATAGTAATATCCCTCTCTAACCCAGAAGCCAGTTGGAATTCTCTACCAGAATACCTAAGTTTTATGAAAGATTCCATACCCAACAATATTACTCCATTGAGCTCAAATACGTCCTCTGCTCCTCTTTTTATTAAACGGTTCATATTTAGGGCCGGGGTTAGGCCTGTAGGCTTAACAGAAAATCTTCATAATCCCCTGCGTTAGTCTGTTAGTCTGTATTTTTGTCGTTTAAGCATCTGTATCTCCGAAAGTACCCGACACAAAGAAAAATTGAAATTCATAAGTTTAAAAATCGAAAAAAAACTTCTTGTTGAAACTCTTTAACTTGTTTAATAAATGAATAAATTATAATTAGATATTATGTGGTGTATATCTTTTATGTTAGGTGTATATCTTTTTATTCCAAGAATATTTGAAATCGGAGGCAAAAAAAATACGTTTTTCAAAATTATCACTATGATTCTAAAATCTTCGGTAAGCTTGGAAGCAAAAAGGTAAATTAAAAGAAAGAAAATTTTATTTTCAATTTTTCATTTTCAATATAATAATCAATCTGTGAGGTACAGAATTTTTCTATTTGATTTTAATCCCAGAATGAGTTTGTGAATAAGTTGGTATGATTTTCCACTGTGCTAGCTAAATTCTGAAGGGATGCTGATAAGTAAAAGTGTCAAAAGGAAATTTAGTGAAAATGGCAACCCCCTTACCAAGCAAGCTGGTTCAAAGGGCAACATGAAACAGATTCAAGCCCTTGAGAGCTTCCCCCACTCTACAACTCGTTTGAAGTCTTGCACCCTTGTATCTCATCCATTCTACTCTTCTACTTAAGATATGACCTATATAAAAATATTAACCCTTAAATTATGCATATTTAACAATACAGGGTGATTCAATTTGAATAATAATCTACCGCTTCCTCGGGACCTACTATGTATGTACCTTAATGATATTATGCTTTTACCACTTATTGCTATCTAATTCATTTAATTCCTCCTCCCCTTTCTTTTTTAATCAGTCAAAATTGTCTTGTTTTTTTTTTACATAAATCAGGTATCAATTTAGCAAAATTAATAATCTGAGACGGTAAAAAAATAATATGGGACAATCTAAGGACTAAATTCGACAAACCATATTCTAATTTCAGAAAGATCATATGAGTACTTTTAAGGATAAGTGTGTTAATAAAAAGTAATAATTTTTGTAAACAATGACATGTTGTACGTCGTTTTGAAGGGAAGGTCTTGAAGAGTAGGAAAAAAATATATATAACTATTACTACGAAATTTCCATTCTTGTGCCGAAATTTTCAATCAAATATGGCCGAAATGTGGGTTTGAAAAAAAAAGTTTAATGCTAATATTATAGCATGTCGCATACCATTTTAAAACTCATTTCAGGTTGATTAATATTATACAAGCTTTTCACCGAAAAATGTTTCATGGTAGCTATATTGAAAACAATATGGTTGAAATAAAAGAAGAATGATTTTTCGCATCACGATAGCAAAATAGCACATAAACATAATAATATGTATAAATCTTATAAATAGACTTAGGTTTGGACTTAGGTACTTACTTACCTAATAGGTGAAGTTCAACCAGTGCAGCAAATGTTATCATATCATAAAATAAAATAACAAACTAATCCTGATCAGGTTTGTTCAATGAAGAAAAAACCATTCTAAATAAAGATTTGATAATCTATAGTTAAAACTAATCACAATAAAAACACCGCATAATTAGCAACACAATATAATTTTCCTTATTTATTAAATAAAGAAAATGAATATTTAACAAGAAAAAAAAATATGAGTGAGGCTCTCACGCATTAGAAGTGAAACTTGAGTTCTAGAATGCATTGCTCTCTTTCATTTTTTGACGAATTTATTATTTCAAGATTGACAAAAATGGTTGTGGGAAATTTAATTGAAAAAAAATAAAGAATGTTTATATATGTGTATATAACATTTATACCATATTATCATTTATACCAGTGGTTCTTAACCTTTTGGTAACCACGGCCCCCTTAAAATCTCCAAATATAATGTATATAGTACCTAAATACCTTTCGCGGCCCCCCTCGAAATGATTTGTTATTGCTGCGATAAGGCAACCACATTTATTCCAACAAAAATTACTATAAGGCAACCACATTTTATTTCAATAAAAATAAATATTTGTTTTGATTTGAGGTCTTTAAATAGATATAATAACTCATTTAAATTAATTTAATTTGTTTTTATTTTTTTCTTGTAAGTATACAATTAAGCCCTTTGCCATAAACCCAAACAATAATCTAATTATAATACATCTAATATTACGGTTATATACCAATTTTGTGTATTTTCTAATCGGTAATATAATTGGAGCAGTGGATAGCGCGTTTGACTCTTAAACCGGAGGTCAATGGTTCGCATCTATCCTGAGTGAAAGATTTTTTACAGATAAATCTTTCACCAGGATTAGTCTCGGATCACAACTTCCGTTTCATTTCTTCCGACACACAAATTTCATTACAATTGGTCTGTAAAAATGTTGGAATCTTGGACGAGTCTCGAATCGCAAACATCGTTACATGAGGTCCCCTTAAGAAAAAATTTACTCTACCGCCGCCAAAGAAGTTTCACTTCAAAAATATTCTGTTTATATATTATAATCAATTATAAAATATCAATTAATGCATTTTAATCTTTTTTAATTTACACGTTTTTTTCTCCCATTCGATTAGTTTTTAATACGGTACTATCAGGTTTACCAATTGAATACCAATATTATTGCGATCTAAATGGGACCGGCGCGGTTTAGCAGAGTGGTTAACGCGTTCGCCAACTTTGGCCTGTCACCAAGATCATTATCACTATACTCGTACATACCTGGGGATAGTTCGAAACCCAGGAAAGAGATGTTTCACAGCTATGACCATCTACGGTGGTCTGTGCCTCCGGATTGCCTAACCGCCTTCGGGCCCAATTTTGGAATCCCCGAAAAAACGATCTAGTTGAAAATTGAAACCGGTGAAAGGAAGGAGGAGGAAGAAAGAAAGGAGAAGTAAAAACTGTGTAAGCCTGTTATTAAATAAAACAGAACCCAAAAGAAAAAATATACAGAAATTTTTAACCAACGATGGGTCCAATACCCAGCGAGAGAATAACTTCCACTGTTCTTAACTGCATTATGTTGTTCAATGCTCAAATAGCATCACGTAGTGATAAAGGGTTGATCGAAGGGGAGGGATAAAAATTGCCTACAATTTAAATATAATCTTCCACAGTTAACCGTGACTAAAGAAATTCTGTTACCGAATATAACTGTTTAACATAATAACATTAACATAATAATACCTACTTGGCCTGAATGTTACTTAATTGCAGCAATTCCTCTATTAAGCAATAACGAAATCGATAACGCCGAACAGTAGGTTACTATGACAGGGGGAAAGTCAGGGTTCAATTCCTCACTTTTGATAATGTTATAAAATGCTTAATAAATGTATTTTCTAATTTTTATAAATGTTAATTATTACATAAACAACCAGCGTAACTAATGACAAATAATTTTATTTATGAGAAAATTAGTACGAATTTATAGTACACTTTTTAATTTCTTGACAATCAAAATATCGAGGGTTTGTTTTCAATCCCCTCCCTGACTTTGTCATTAACCTCTTGACGGCGGGGGGGGGGAGGGGGTTTCAACAAAATCGCAAGTTCCGTCTAATAACTTCCCACTGGAACGTTAGGATACCACACAATACAGCTGGGAGTCGACACGTTGACCCTGTGATAGCTATCTAAAATTATTGTATTTTATTGCTGTGATGTCGGCCCTATATAAGCTTCCCTCGGTGGTTGCGCCATACTATGATTGACCCCGTTACCTGAAGAGGTAATTGGCCCCTTGATATTGACCCCGCATAACTACAGGATGAAAGGATTTTCCCATAGCCGGTTAACACTCTTTTGACCTTGAAAACTTTACCCTTTAAGCCCGCTCCACATCGGTATTTCAGACCTGGAATCGGTATTTCAGAATTTTAAGCCGCTCGGAATCGGTATTTCAGACACAGGTCAAAGGGATCTCAGTGGAGGGGTCTCGTCTTCATTCAACCCCTCGACGTGACAGCGAAAATGTGGATGGTACCTATTAGTACTCGTATATACTTGGCGAGGGCTCTCACCGAGAGTGCAGAGCCGTCTTTATGTGTGATCGTGATCAGTGATCGATCACTGAGCTGGTCACAGGTGGATCGAAGTTGTTAGATGTAGACCTATCACTCCCACTCCAATGTTTAACTTCTGTTATTCATCTAGATTAAAAATAAAACTAAATTCTTTGTTGTAGGTATATAAAACTAAATAGATAATTTAAATAAGACAACTGATTTTGTGTTACAGGCAAGATGGGCTGGAAGGTGCAGGTAGTGTACCACCTAGCTGCCCTGGGATTCTTCTCTTTCGTTTCCTACAGAATCCAGATTGATAAAAGGATATCACCTGATCCAGTGGTCAGGAACATGCAACGATTTTCTCTGAGGTTCCTCACCAATTGGACATTCGTAAGTCTAATAACTTCCTTTCTTATTTAAAAAATGTTAAAAGTCGCAAAATATTGATTGAACGCGTTTGAAATTTGACTATGCTTGTTGAGTCAACTCTATCAGTTTTCTTGTATTTATTAATAATTAATGTTTGAAGCCTTTATATATAATGGGTGTCCCCGAACGAAAACGCACCACTTCGGAAATTATATGAGATCGGAAAGACATAGGTATATACATAGGTCCGGAACAGCTTCTTTTTTGAGATATTCACAAAAAGTATTAAAAAAAGTATTTTTTTATGTTCATCCTTAAAATTCTAAAAAAATACGCTTCTTACTATAAAAAGCTTGAAGGAAGTCTCGTAGAGTCTGCGTCGAAAGAGATCAATGAATGACTGACTTATCACGATATCTCTGGTACCACTTGAAATATGCATGACCGCAAGAAATTTTGTTTTTATAGGTTCCTCATAACCCCTGGGTGACCCCGCAATTCTATTTTAAGACCCGCCAACTTAATCAAGATGGAAACCATTTCCATGCTGATATTTCCGGAACCAGTTGCACTAGAACCTTCGAACTCCAGTATCCTTTCATCGCATATATACATGTTTTGTGGAAATATTATCCGATTGCACCTTGGATTAAAGATGGTGGTAAATTATACGCATAATTCGACATTGCGCTACGGAACTAATTATTGCACTAGAGCCAGGGCCTATGTAACAAACGGGCCCAATGGGCCCCGGCCCAGGGGCGCAGAGGTCTTGGGGCACACAAGGTTAGGCCCAACAAAATGTTCAGAAACCAATGTTAACTTACTGCGGAGAACGATTTGTTAATGAGATTTGACAAAACCAGTGTAAATGTTCAACAGGTGGTTTTAGAAACAAAAAGGACACGTTTGATCAGCATTGAAAGCTCCAAACTATAAACGAAATACAAAAGGAACACTATTTGCAGAAGAAAGAGAGAGTTATGAAACGAATATATGGACGCTAGAACCATTTAGAACTGGAGGATTTCTAGCACAGCTAAATAACAGGAGACAAAGCTACGCCTCTGTCTTAAACAGATTCGAGATATTTAACCCAGTGTTTTCGCATAGAAGTTAGTTTTTTGTATTATTTTTCGTAGGAAAATTTAAATATTATTGAAAATTTCATCAAATTGATCATATAATAATCTCTGATGCGGGGAGGAATCGAACCCGGCCTCTCTCCATCCGTCCGCGTTTAAAGTTATTTTCTCAGGAACTAGATTTTTTCCCGAGAAAACGGCTCATATCGTTAAATTCGAATTAAAATGGACTACATTTTAGAAGAATGAATGTATTTTCGAGAAATAATTTTTATAAGCCGCTAACTAGAGCCATGAAATTTATAAATTAGCTTCTTTTAATGACATAGGAAACATTTGTAGAAAGGTTTATCTATTTCGCTTAGCTTAAAAAGTTTGTTTCTTCGAGATAAGTTAAAAAAAAAACACAAAAAAATAATCATTCATATAATCGAGTGGTGTCCAGACGACGCACCTCAAAATGATTTATTATTGCAAAACACATTTAACCTAAGGCAACCACATTTATTCCAATAAAAATAAACATTTGTTTTGATTTGTTGGTCTTTAAATATGTAGATGAAAATCAAGCACTTTGCCACTGGTCTAGGGGCTCGTAATAATAATATACATATCACATTCCGTTGCGAAGCACAAATATATTAAGTATAAACAAGGTGAAACAATTTAGTATGACAACGAAATTTGGATGACTGAGTAACTTAAACTGAGTAACTCGCCACAAGATATTCCTATCATTGAGTTATTATGATGAATTTACACGAATCTAACCATATAAGTTCATTTTCTGGGGAAAAACTAGTTTCCGAGATATTGATAAATATAAATCTAATTGGTCAGGGTTCGATTCCCCGCTAGGGTGAAATTATTTTTATAGTAAATTTTCATAAGATTTCTAATAATAAATAAAAATTGTAAACAATGAAAACCTGAAACAACTAACAAATAGTATACAAATGATAGTATCCGGAAGTTAAGTTCGTACAGATTAAAAAAAAAAACAAAAACCAAAAAAAAAACGCAAGCCACACGTTAAAAAATCACTTTTAAATCCTTTAGGGGCCCACACACTTAACAGTTTAACTGCAGGCTGTTATCTTATACGATTATCGTAATGCCAAAATCTCAGACCACCACACATTAACAGTCCACCGCCTGCAGGCAATCGTAAAGAACTACAGATCTGTGCCTGTATGCGCCACACACTGTGCGATGAACGCCTGCAGGCCGAGATCTGACGATTTTTAACTGCAGTCCGACGGAGGGAAATAAACAAAATAAAGACGATTCACTCTACACGACTGCAGGCCGACTGA
>KZ652784.1:19670-38270 GCA_001010745.2 Gerris buenoi | reverse complement strand
TTTTTTTTTTAAATATAAAAATACTTTTATTCATAGTTTTGTCAGCGAACTACACCGTAGGTTTAATTTTTTAATAATAGAAATGCATAAAAACGCTGTTTTTGAGAGGTCATATTTTCAAAAACCTCGGACCCCCCTCTCAAAATGTGTCCCCCCCCCACTCCCAATAATGTACAGCTGACGACGCCCATGGTTTTGGAAGATATTTTGGTTTGCAAAAATGAATGACAGAACGCAGACAGACATGGAACCAAAAATGTTTCTTGGTTGCAAGATCCAGCGGCCCTTAGGGCTCTTCAGATACTTAAATTTGGCTCTTTGTGCAATCCTGGTGAGAACCCCTGCCATAGGGGAAGCTATGAACTAACAATTATGGACAGGATAAAATCTGGATATCCTACGTATGTCATGGGAACAGTTGTGCTACTTAGGCTACTTAAGGAGACAATTCATCTTTGTTGTTTGGCATTGAAGATGAGTTCCTGCACCCCCACTCTTTTTCCTGAAGGATATTTATCCCTGACGGAAAAGTAGAAATTATTAAATAAATTTGACGTTTGATTAAAAATGTATTCTTCCCTTTATTAAAAACAACTGAATTTTATGGTAATTTGGTAAGATCAATGAGGATGAAAAGAAAAATACTAAACTAAAATTGAAATTTATTCTTCCAGTCTATTTTATGATAGTACAATGTCCTCTTCCTGTACAGAGTTTAGATATTAACATAGGTCAAATTCATGTTGAAATTATAATGTATATGGTGCATCTAATAAATGATAATTAATTATATCATGTTTAAATTATCTAATTTAAATATGTTTTAGGGCAGAAAACAATCAAATAAAATGATTTTTTTTTGTATTTAATGTCGTTGGACGAATGATAAAAGTGATTAGAGGAGGTCAAGAGCACAGTTTTATCAAGATTATTTGTTGATAATATCATGAAATATCTTTTGAATTATAATCAACATAAACGTGTCAAGTGGTTTACATAATCTATAAACCAATATGATCTTTTTACAATAAAATAATAATATCCGTAAGTTTAGAGAATCTGAGACGTTCTTAAAGTAAGATTAGCAAAATGCAATTTGAGAATAACCAATGATCCACCTTGTCCAAGGAATTCTTCTAATCTGAAATTGAATTCCTTAGATTTTTTATCTGTCATTCTTTCTCCTATGTATTACATAAAATATACAAAGGTGTATATATAAAGGTAAAATTTCTCGCTAATTCTCCCACTCTTCGAATTGCTTGATAATTAAAAATTAGCGTTGATCAAGTTGGTTATTCAGTATGAGATATTTAGGGAAAAAACTAATATTAAATAATTTTGTATTTTGAATCTTACATGAAAATAATATGAAAAAAAGGTTGTTTTTTAAACTTATTAATTTTTATAACAACGTAATTAAATTAGAAAGGGAAAGAAGGAATGAGAAGTTGAGATGATAAGAAATGCTTCCTTTTACGATGTAAGTCCCTATTATAAATTATATTCTTTAAAACTCCACTGGAGAGTGGAATTTTATTGTCAGAATTAAAAATTGTCTTGGCCCCAGTATGTTTGCTAGGTTTGAACAAGTGATTTGTTCTACCCTTTTTCTCACAAGCTGTAATTGTCGGCAGTGTGATAAACTCACAAATCCTACTTTTCAGGAAAGCAAAAAAAAAAAAAAAAATGAAACATTATCTGGATGAATAAGCCCTGTCATATAATCTTTTGTGTAACATGTTAGTTTGTTTTAAGTGAAGATTAATATGGAAGACCAGTGGTTTCCAAATAATTTTAATCGTGACCCCCTGGAAATTTCGGTGTCTGCCATGGACCCCCATGCCTCAGCTAAACAACCGCTTTGATAACTAAATAAACTGGCATGAGTTTTATGCATAAAGAATTTATTATTCACAATTGGAATTCAATGTGAAAGGTATTTCTTTTACAAGTGTTTCAAAATTTGGTTTACACTTACTCCAAAAAATGGCAAATTTACACTTACTCCCGTCCACATTAAACAGCCTGTTTCTTGATTTATTTTTTACCAGGAGCAATGATGAAAAAGATTGCTTACAAAGATAGGTAGTTAGGAATAGCATTGCTCTTGAACCACAACAGTTCTTTGATGACATATGCCCAGTAGTCGGCCAGGTTTTTGTAGAATATCCATAAATCCTCAATTGGTAGCTGTCAATGAAATCTGCTTGTTCCTTAAATTCCACAGGCATGCCTGATGCGTGATTAGCTTAGCAGAAATGAGATACAAACATTTATTCCTGTTAAGTATTTTTTTATTTATTTTTTTATATTTTTTTTTACATGATTAAATAATGTTTTGTTTTGTGTTTTATTGTTGTGAAGGTGGTAAGCATAGCATTCTGGAGTATCTACTCAATAGATCGAGAGCTTGTTTTCCCGAAGGCTCTTGACGATGTACTACCTCCATTTATAAACCATTCTATACACACATTTAACTGCCTTCTAGCCCTAGGAGATGTTTTCATAGTCAGGTATCACTACCCGGCCTCCTACAAGAAGCCCATACTTGCCTTGATCGCTTACCTACTCGCCTATTCCGTCTGGTAAACTACTGTTCATTTATTTTTTACTTTTTAAATTTCTCACTTTATACATGGTATTTTGTGTATGTTTTAGTTTTAAAGAAATCACTTTATGCATATTCCCAAGCCTTCCAGAACTGTACACATGTACTTAAAAAATTCAAAATTTGAAAATAACAATTTTTATTATTATAAATGAATAAGTTAAGAATATTTTTTTATTGTTTCAGTTTGTTTGGTACTTACTTTATGGAGGGTGTGTGGCTTTATCCATTCCTTGCCAAGCTAACACCACCTCATATCGGACTTACTATGATTGGAGTCCTTGCTATCGCTCTTATATCTCTCTTCTTCGTTAGTCTTCTTCATAGGCTTGTTTGGGGTAAAGGTAAATATATCTTAAACAGTTATTCTTTTAGATTAAGTCTAATTAAAATACATCTGTAGGATATTATATCATAAATCAAAAACAGCAATTGTCCAAAGATAGTCCTTGAGGGAACCCAAATGCACTTATTTTTGGTAAATCCTCTGTATATTTTCTTTGTCAACTATATATTAGTGTAAAATAAGGCTACAATGCTGAAGGGGTCCAGACTAACTGTGATTGTAAAGGCATTAGTCACTTAGTCTGGCTAGCTATTTATTATGGTTGAGGTCTCAGATATTCAATCCCATAACATAGCCCTTTGATTTACTTGGCTCACAATTGATCGCTCACTGTATGCACTTCAGTGGTACGTTGGTATATAAAGTGGCTCAACTCTATACAGGGTTAGTAAACAAGTGCCCACATAAGTGGATTTAATAAGTGGTCTGATTGCTTAGTTAAAAAAAGTGGTTTGAACTAGCTATATTGCCATGTTCAAAATATAAAACTAAGATAATAGTGTTTCTAATTAAACTACAATAATAATGACAATTATTATATTTATAATGGCAAGCCTTAGTAAAAATAGCAAGGAGTTCAAAATAACTTTGTTGTTAGTAAGATATAGTAAAGTATTGTAAGATTGAAGTGGAAATAAATAAATAATAAATAAATATGTTTGTATTATTTAAAACAAGTTGAGATAAAGACTATAATGAAAATAAACTATTTTTGAAGGAACCATACTTCACTAATATAATTTAGGAGGATGTATTAGTTTTAGGTCAAAACAGTAAAAACAAAAATTGATAATATACTCATATTTCAGAGTTATATAAAAGTTTCCTTCTAGAGGATAACACCATAAATTATTATTAACAATGACTTTTTCAAACAAATGTATCGGTAACATCTAACACTAACTTATACTATAACATAGTTGTATAAGTCAGTTTTTATATTTTATATACAACAAACAAAATAAACTTATAAAACTATTTATATCTTTTTAAATATTGGGACATCATCAAGCTAGGAATTATTAGGAATAACGAGAGAACTCAACAAATTAATGGTTTTTCAATCAAATTAGGGAACTTACTTACTTTTAATGACATTTTTACTACCAAAAATGCTACCGTCTGAACGAGATCAATTTTATCTTTTGAACTATGTGAAGGAAAAAAAAAGCAACTAGACCTGCGGAAGGGGGTAGGACAACATTTTTTTCAACAATTATCCTGAGGGCCAAACCCTTCTACTAGTGACATTTTTTATTTTTGCCCAATTGACTTGCCCTTCTAGGCTTCAAAATCTTAAGCTCTCATTGGTTCCCTACCCTAATATTTTGGATTTCCCAAACTATAAAATGTTAAAAATTATCTCATACAAACTATAATAAGAAACTTAAAACTTCAGAAATGACAATTTCTGAAGGTATAAAATATTCTATTTTTCAGCAAAATTAACATCGGCGAATCAGCAAGACTAAGAATTGAATATGTAGGAAGTCATTGTAGATAATTGATGTCAAAATTGCCTTAAAATTTCTATAACTTTCCTGTGGGAGGGCTCTCCCACATAGGGCCTCCTCCTTGATCCCCCTTTCCCCTGGGGGGATACAATATCTATACATCTCCTCCACCCCTTTCAATGTCCCATTTTGGACTAACTTTTGATGGCCACCCAAATTAAAGGGTCTTGTATATGTATTTTATTTTATTTTATTTATTTATTTTTTTTTTTGGAGGGGATATTTTTGAAGACCCTAACTTGTTTACATAGCCAATAATCATTTCTTTCTTATACATTTCCAATACATCTTATCTTTCTATTCTTTATAGAATTTGAGGACAAGAGTGGAAGAAATAATAATAATAATAATAGCTCTCTCGACACTTCTTTCGAAGCAGGAGCCTCCCTATTAAGGGGTTAGAGAGTCAGTTATGTTGTAAACATATTAAAAAATTCCTAATTTAAGAATGTAGTAGTAGCCTTTCTCCATCCTTGCCTCTCCATAGCCGTCCTATGCCATAGCTTCCCCATTCTCTTGACAAACTCATCTGTCCATCTTCTCGCTGGCCTTCCTTTACTTCTAGTACATCCATATAGTGTCCATTCTGTAGTTGCCCTTCCCCATCTTTCAGGATTCATTCTATAAACATGGCCAGCCCATTTCCACTTTAAATTATGGCTCTGTACCATCAGGCTCTTCGTACCACTACTATTGAGAATTCTTCTATTTCTTATTTTTTTTCTCTTCTGCTGATTCCGTGCATTGCTCTTATCATCTGACACTGCGCTGAAACTAATCTTCGGTCCATGATTTGAGTCAGTGACCATGACTGGCAACTGTAATGTAACACTTTTAATGTAGTGGGGAAAATGCAGGTTTATAAAGCCTTATTTTTTATATGTGCTGAGATCTTTCCCTTGAAAATTTTCTTTAAAGACCAAAACTTTCTCCAATAAACAGCATGGCATGTATAACATCATAAATTTAATTTTTAAATTCCATACAAAAGTAAGCCTAATTTTTATTTTTCACCCTTATCAACTCAAAAAAAGGAACTTTTAATGTAGGGGGCAAGAAAAACTAAAAATTTGATTAATAAGGGTAATGTAATGAATCCTTGTATTTATTTTTTGATCCATTGCAAATCATTTAAAACTATTTTTCAAGAAAATGCAGTGAGTACACATTAAAAATACACCAGGGGCAATGGGTTACCAACCCCTGGATTAGATTGATTAGAAAATGAGATGATATATGTTTACACTTTCAGATTTGGAGAATGTGTTAAGAGAGAAGCGTTATAAGAGAGAGGTAGTAGAAATGCAATCCCCATATAAATAACTTCATGTGCCGTCGCAGCTTTTAATTTAGGATGAAAAAATATAAATAAATATATCTGGAGGAACAAATGGCAGTTTAAAACATGGGTCTGTAATTCTGAGGGATGTAAAGAGTTATTTTTTTATAAAAAAAAAAAAGAAAAAGAGTGGGAATCATATAGCACGAATTAATATTAACGGGATTAGCAAACAAATTTTGGTCAAAATAAGCATGATATATAAGACATTTCATTTATTTATTTTAGGGTCATTTATATGCACTTTAGGTTCAAGTAGCACAGGGCTCATTATTATTATTATTGGTTTTTTTTTTTTTTTCATGTTCAAAATAACTTTTGCATGAAAGGGAAAAACAATTAACTTTTTATTTTAGTAATAATATAGCAAAAGAAGGTGTGAAGGGGAAAAAAATGTTCACATAACAAATAAAATAAATTGGTTTTGAGAAGAGAGAAAAGTTAACACTTCCGTGAGAAACTACTCTCTTAACAATGGACATCATCTTCTTCAAATCTCAGAGAGAGTTTACATTGATGAATGGATTGAATATAGTCTAGGAGATATCGTGCATGAATGTGACTGAATAACAACATCAAGTTAGAATTTTTTATATCAAGTTGATGTTAGTTTGTCACTTGCTAGGTGACCAGTTTGATTTAAAGAAATATTTGAATAAATATCCTATCAAGTGACAAAGTACATCAACTAATTAATTTTGTACTCAGGATCATTAAAATCAAATTGTCCACCAAAATGAGTGGGACATGGCAACTCCCCACTGGTCTTTGAGCTTATGAACAAGTTATGTCCACCAGATGAACTTAGCTGACAACACATTTTTGAAGAGCACCATAAAACTAACTTATATACAAAATTCTAGCTTGATATTAGTCAGTCACTTTTATGCACTCTATCTCCAGGACCAGGAGATGTGTAATGTGGCTGTTCCTTTTCATTTGTAATGAACTACATTTGTTGTCGATAACTCGTTTAAGATGTGTCTACTGGGATTTTGTTGAACTTACAATTTAGTGAATGAAACTCAAAAGAACAAACTAGGTCGATACAGTTTAATGTCAAAAGAACTCCAAAGACATGAGTCCGAAAATATTTCCTGATGTCTAAAATGCATTTTAGTTGAAAAAATGTTGAATTTGGAGACGTTACAATTTTTTTTTCTTCAGAATGATCACAAAGCTTCCAAGAGTTTACTCTGACTGTTTGGAAAATTAAAAAATAAAATAGAGAGGAGAGTCAATGAGAGGTCGAGATTTCGGCGTCATAAGATAGGGCTAACTAGGCAAACAAAAATGTCAGTGGTGGAATGGCTACTACAGCCTAGTGGCTTAATTTTTTCCTTCACATGGGTTGTCAGAGTAAATTCTAATTGTACGACTAGTATAGTTCACTATCAACCTGTAATCAGACTGTAATGTTAATATTTGTAGTTGTTTTTTCTTATCTGATCAATTTTCCTCTCTCTAGCGTTTATCAATTTTTGTTAATTAGAAGTTATAAATATAACACCTAATGATTTACACATCTGTGTAAAAAATAAAATCTATGGGGAAATAGCTTAATTATTTATTCTGAAACATGTAGTTTCTTAAATGTTATAGCCTGAAGAAGCCCCAACGTGGGAGGGCGAATTATATAAAAAAAAAAAAAGCTGGTTTTATATTTATTATTAAAAAACCTTTTTCTAGAAAAACCCTATTTAAGGCCAATTTTAAGAAGAGGAAATACTTATTTAATAATTTATTATACAGTAGAGTCTCGTTTATCCGGACCCTGCTAGTCCGGACATCCGTATAATCCGGACGGGCCAAAAACTATTTACAAATTGGAACCAGGGCCTGTTAAGATGTATTAATTGTTAAGATACAGTCGACGCTCAATAATTCGAAGTTGAAGAATCAAGAGTTCGAATTACCAAATGGAGGGATCAGAGAAACGTATAAGGGTCAGGGTAAAAAGTGACCCGGTTAAGTGAGAAAGCGATACTGTAAAAACATGTTCAGACGTGTCTCTCCATGAAGGAAGTTCGAATTGTTGAGAGTTGGGGAGAGCAACTTCGAATTGCAGCGTGTCGATGTCTCCACTTTTACAGAATGTTACTTCGAATTATTGAGTGTACCAAATTGCATTGTTTTTCTTTGAAATACCGAGAGTTTTTCTAGGGACCGAGCATTTGGTTAGAATTATTGAGAGGTTCGTATTAATTAATGTTTGAATTATCGAGAGTCGACTGTAATTGGATTTTCTGCTTTTATTGTCTATTAAAATGTATAAAATTGTTCCTTATAGTTTATAGGTATATATTCAAACAGTCTAACACGAGGAATACCCGGGATTTTCGATAAAAATTAACAGATTTAAGAATAAGAAAGAACATCAATAAATCTGTTTCAGTTCCATAGAAATTTAGGGCGGAAGATATAAAGGTAGTGCAGTCCAGAAAGTACAATTATATGTTACTGAGATGGGGAAGGGTTTTAAGAAACATGTAGCGGCTGAAGAAACATGTAAGCCGACAATGTCTAATGTCTCAACTTTTTGTGAAATGATTATCGATCCTCGAATTTCATATCGGAACACAGTCTGTTTCTCAGGAAGTAATTTCTATATCTGCCACCTGCGTAATAGATTGTCATTTTATATTAATTCATTTGATATTTGGACTGGTGACAGAACAGCTCTTAACTTAATTAGTGGACCTATGTTGTCCATGTTTTGGAGACTAATAGAAGTAATTTTTACGATAAAAACCTCGATTTTAATAGTTTTACCCTAATAAAGCTTGTTTTACAGTCACATTAAAACTGATTCCGTTTAATCCGGACTTTCGGTAATCCGGACTGGGTCCGGTCCCGTTAAACCCGGATTAACGAGACTCTACTGTAAATGGAAAAAAAAAAAAAAAAAATA
Organism: Gerris buenoi; assembly: GCA_001010745.2. Lineage (NCBI taxonomy): Eukaryota > Metazoa > Arthropoda > Insecta > Hemiptera > Gerridae > Gerris > Gerris buenoi. The sequence continues at coordinate 29,549 of KZ652784.1, read as the reverse complement.
TGCATCATTAAAAATTGTTGTTACGTAATTGGATTAAATGTGGAAATTTGAGTGAATCAAATTAAGGATATTAGAATTAAGTGGAAAAAAACTAAGTCTAATTTTTTTCTTAATTTTAATCCCATTTTATTTTTAATTTTGTAATTTAAGAAAGAGGGGAAGGTGGTGGAAATGTTTTAGGTAGATTTCCACTGCAAAAAATAGACTGCAAATTAGTGTGGCACATAGCTTCCTCACATCTTATCATGTACTTTATTGTTATATTAGCATTAAAATTATTTTTATATTACTTTATTGTTATATTGTTTATTGTATAAAAACTATTAATAGTTTTAGCAATCTTTAACACTTCATAGCGGTGTCGCTGTTGGTTTTTATAAAAAAAAAAAAAATTATTTAAAAAAAAAAATTGTTTGTATCATTGAATAGATAAAGTTAGATTTTTTCCCGACCTAAAATTCCAATTTTAAATGTGAAGTTCACGTTTACGTGAGCATTGCTCGTGAACGCTTTGTCAGATAACGTTGTCCAACGAACTCGTCTGGGCATTGGTAAAATGATTATATCTACCAAATTTCATTAAAATCGGTCGACATTTACTCTAGTTATCGTCACAGACCGACTGACAAACAGACAGACAGACACAAGACCAAAAATGTACCCTGATGTCTGAAACGGATTTCTGTCAAGGAATTTTTAAAATCAGAGACATCAAATTACATTCTCTAACCACCTCTAGATTAGGTTATTGCATTGAAAAAATTTAATTACACAAAGTGGATTATCTTAATCTTTTTTTAATATTAATAAGCACTATATTTAAAAATTAAAAGGGATTATACTAACCTAATAAAATAACGAATTACACTTTGGGAATAAGCATGTTCCAAATATTTTAGGGGGATAATTGTAGTTTCTAAGAAATTTTGATGCGAGTTGTTTTGGAGAGATTTCAGTTGAACTAGCCTATACGGGGTAAAAAAACTGGCACATAATAATTAAAGTCTTTTCAATATATTGATAAAAAATGCACCAATTATGGATTCTTCTTAATTTCATAAGTTTTCTCTTTCAACAATACAATTTCCATCTTCAGTCCTCTATTTTGAGACTCAGCTGTATACAAGTCGATTTTGGGTATCTTGGGCATATGTATCTGTTGTAGATTACCTGGGCTTCGATGTAGCGTATCTGGATTTTCAAGAGAGTATGAAAAGAAAAAGAATACATAAATAATGCAATTTATATCAATATATAGGAAACACTGTAATTATGTGTGCATTATATTTGTTAGTTTTTGCATTTCTATACATGATGCCCCATATAGGCTAGTCCAACGTAGATCTCTTATAATTACCATTACTCTTCTAATCAAATCTAAAAAAAGTTTACTGCATTATTGATAACAATGAAATGTGACTGTTTCAGGTGCTCAAGCGGAGACTCACAGTAAGAAACATACCAAGAAGAAAAAGTGATTTCTCGTTAAACAAATCTTTATTATTGTTTTCCTTGTTAAAATATATTTTTATAATTTATACTTTATTAAAGAACAATTTTTTAAACTTGTTATAACATTTGTGATAACGCTTTATTCTTTATCCCAATGTATGCAACCACACTTATAAGGCTTGAATGTATAGGTCTAGTAGGAGAAGTCCCTCCAGTATACCAGTGCTAGGGTCGGTGCTGTTCTTATCACTCTAGGATCCCCAGACTCCTGTCCTCTGAAGATGCTTTAATTGCATCTTTGTAGTGGAGAGTAGTACTCTCGGCCACCAAACAAAGAATTGGTCTGACTGAGACTGTATATATTCAGTGTATGACCAGGCTTAAGACCCCATGACGAGGCTTGACATTAACTTTCTACCAGGACCCCTCGATGTACACATAAGGACAGATTTAGTTTTAATATACGGAAATAACAGAAAACAATAAACTCAAAATATATCATTAAAGGGGCCCAGGCTTTAGATTACTAAGTGCCAAGCCGAACAATGTAAGATGATTACCTGGTGGACTTAACTCTACATTTTGAGGTGAATAAGCTTATGTTGTAATCAAACTCTGCTCATACTTCAACTGTAATCCTGCACTATCGACACAAAACAATTATTCTTCACACTATTTGTAGTATTAACAACACAAGAAGTAAAAACGATCCAAACGACATTCCTGGGATATCCTTTTGTCCAGATTTTATCCAGTCTATAATCATTGGGTCATAGGTTCCCCTACAGTTACCCATTTTGGATGCTTCATTGGGTCATCTGTCATCCTTCATCGGTAATATCCTTAACAAGATGTCCAGTTAAGGATATCCTATGGACATCCAGTAGGGGGTATATTATGGACAGATAGTTACGGGTATCCATGGATATCCAGTTAAAGATATCCTTAGTAGTGGATTTATTTATGTATCACAAAGGACAATGTTTCAGAGAAAGCTATAATAAAACAATCTGAAATATATTCAAATTATTTATAAAAGTTATATATTTATAAGGTTTAAGTATTCATTTTGAATTGCATCTAACTGTAAATGACTCTTAGCCGAGTGGATAGAGTGTAAGACTATCACACTGGAGGTACTGGGTTCGAAACCCACAGGTAAAACATAAAATTTCTAGTACTAATAAATTATACTTTGAATACACATTGGGGTTCACATTAAGGATTGATAATGTAACTTCCATAGCTGATAATATAAAAGAATATAGTCAAAACTAAATAAAAAATTTACATTTGAAGCATCCAGAATTTACCCCATATGTCCCTACTGGATATGCTATGGAAGTACCATGGGTGTTAGAAGGCTAGACAACCATAAGATATCCAAAAGCAAAAATTCTACCTTCCATAGAATGTGCCAATGGACCAAGTGACTGGTCCTGTGGATGTCCTAGGGACAAAGTTGCACTTAGACATGGCTTCGTTCTTTCTTTAAAAAGTCATGCACATTACTAATTCCGTGGTGCTTATATAAAATAACTAACTAACTCTAAGGCAGGGCAGCCCGTGCCCAGATAGCACAGCATTTGTAGTCTTTATTAGGTAAATAAGTGGCAATCAGGGAAATGAACAAAAAGTTCAGATAAGGGCCTTTTGTAATTACAGTAGTCACCGCTTAATGTGATCACAGTTAATGTTATCAACCGCTTAGTGTGATCAAAATGGCTTGGAACGGGCCCACCCAATACCAATACATTAGAAAATATCTATTTATTGTTATCAGTATATCTTTTATTGTGATCAAAGTCAAGTCGAAATCGTTGAATTTTTTTTATATAATTTTCGGGAAATGGCTACAGCTGTAGCAAACCGAGAAGCGTTTTGTCTAAACACCCAGGATTCTCAGAAAGTATACCTCACACCACCTTTCCCTTCCTCTATATTGCTACGTAGACATAAAAAAAAAAAAACATCTAAACATACATTTCTCCACCTATTTCTCCAACATTTTACTTATACAGAGGTCAGTTGTTTTTGTCTTTTAATCGTTTCTGAGAACTCTATAGTCAAATTAACATTACATTTATACAAGTTCGAAGTCGATTAGTTTGCTATAAAAATTGTTGAACAAAGAATGAGTAGTTCAAAACGTCGTGACCTCATCTCGTAGGAGAAGATAGACATCTTAAGATCTAACGATCGTTTTCCACCAAGATGAGCCAGCGGAAAGCCGCAATAAAATTGGAAACTTTCTCAGCCATTGTTAAATAAACTTCTAAAATAACAGAAGGATATCGGGATTGTCTCTTTAAAGAATGAGAACCAAATTCGCAAAAGAAAGCAGAGAAGACTCAGAAGATGATGTTGAGCGCACCCTAAAAGAATGGTTTCTGAGAAAAGAATGCAAGGAGAATTAAGGAAAGAAATGTAAAATATGTTTAGTGTCATTTCAANCGGTGATCGCAATTGATCGCAGATCGCAGAAATTTGGAGTGTTAAAGTTCGCAATAGGTTTTCTGTTTTTGGGCAAAAAACTTTAACTTATATACCAAATTTCAAGTCAATAGCATCAGTAGGTTGGGAGATATAATGCAAGTTGCGACGGACGGACGGACGAACTACCAAAAGCATAAGGGTTTCTAGGACGACCTTGAAACCCTAAAAAGCTAATATGTAAAAATAAATATAAGAGAATATCAGAATAGTCATAATTTATTGACAGTATGTTATTGTTGAGGCAATTATTAGTATCAGGTGAAACTATTAACGATTACTAATAAATCACATCGGGGCTAGAACCATCTATGGGTCGACATGGACCACTGTACTTGTAACTTAAATCTGAAACAAATGAAATACCGGATTCAAAAATAAACAACTGCAGTAAAATTATAGTCCTAATATACATAAGATGTTTCAGTGCAAGGAATTCAATAGAATGGAATTTAATTCAATCGACCAAAATCGGCATCATAACAACTAAAACAGTAAAATTATATAAACAACAAAACACAGAGAATAGCTAGAGATAGCCAGAGAATTGAAATTGAAGGGAATTGGTAGATCAACCAATCAAAGGAATTCCTTTTGTCCCTGGAACCAGCGGTAAGTATAACTTGCTTCACTGTAAGAACCACTTTAAGGAAGTCTGTTAAGAAATTTTCAAAGAACCTGGGAAATTGCTCTCAGAATCAAACAAAGTTGTTTATTTTACGACCCCAAACTAGATTTATAACTTATCATTGTGAACTTACAGCTGCTTGGCATTGTTAAAAGTCCTATTTGCCGTATTTGTGGAGGAAGATGAAGCTCCTACTCACTTAGTAAGCTGCTGCCCAGCGTTGGCTCATCTTAGATGGCAAACCTTTGGAATGCCAATAGAAAAGTTTAAGATACTACCTAAGAAGAGACTGCTGACTTTTTGTGAGTCTGTTAGTCTGCTTGGAGAAAAGGATCAGGGAGAGAATTCTTCATTCAACCTGAGTTTGCTCAATGGACCCTCTTTATTCGTCAATGTCTCGGTTCTGTCTGTCTACATCTGAGTTTTTACCACACATCTCGTCGGCACCATGATAAAGTAATAAATAAAAATCCCTACTTTTTAGGATAGCCATAAGACAGTTTCAAATCTATCCTATTAATCAGCCTCGTTGGTAAATTTATTTCAGTTAACTTTGGTACTCATAATCACTTACCCGATTACAATTGTCAATTTTGCAACAATTTAAATATATTCAACATTGCAAAAATGCTTTCAATACTTTTTGTGAATATCATAGTTATAGTGGTAAATTAGAAAATATGCCATAATCACTAGTTTGCTTTCTAACACTCAAATTATAACACATTTGTTTACACAATATTTTTTTCACAATAAAGAAACCCAGAAAGTAAAGCCCCTCGCAAAAACTATTGATGGGACAATGGGGATGCCAAGGACACCAGGTCTGATGGACTTGGTCCACTTTAATCCTGACCTCTCCATATAATGGCTGAAAACTCTGACTTCTAAAGAAAAAAAAAAAAGAAAAGAAAAAAGGATTTTACCTTTGTCTTTAGTATGCTGACATTGTAGAGTACACTTGTTGGGGTAAGTCTGACCATCAGATCCACAAACTGGAGCAAAGTTCATGGGGCAAATGCAAGCGTCACCCTGAAAACAAAGCCACCATTTAGAGAAACTTAATCACAAATATCTAATACATATTTCATGGTACTAAAAATCTACATTGCCAATAATTACACTTCTAATTGGGTCAAAAATGTGTCGATATAACAACATATCTTGGTAATTGGATTTCCAATTTAATAAAAGAACTCATAAACTTTATTTACTTTAAACAAACGTGTACAGTTTTAATATATATACAGGAAATACCAGAATTTGAAGTATATATTTGAAATAAGTCTGTGATTTCATTAAGTATCAATAGATGATAATCAGAGTGGCACTGTGATTTATGTTTTTATGTTACTTGGTGTTTCAAGTGTCAGCATTGTTTAAATTCGATGTGGTTTCAAATTAAAAAGAACTTAAAGGAAAAATGGATTTACTATTTTTAGGGAACCTAAATCTCTCACCTTCATATTAAATTCTCCTAGTCGATAAGTGCAAGCAAGGGGATTTTAGGGCTCTTCTTTATTACACGTTATTGCCCTGTGTTGTTTTAGAATACAACACTAAACAACTTCTAGACTTTGACTAAATAAATATCAAGAAAAAGGAATGTTTAGTCCAATGTACTTTGGGAAAAAGGAATATCACACATTTTTGTAAGGGGTGTAACAATCTAAATAAGTGCCGATTTTAGCTTGAGTTGCTGATTTGTTTATTTATTTTTTTTGTTTTTCATATTAGCAAAAACGCAATAGGTAATAATCAAATCAGCAAAAATTGTTGTTAAGAGAGGTATTATTTTACATGTAAAACTACAGCTGTCTTCCAGCTTAGCCTGTTCTAATTAGCTATCCACAGCTGTTTTATGTCACAGTTTTTCCCATCTCGGCACTACTTGATAATGTGACACACATCATACACATGCAGAAGTTATGATTGTATTTAATATTTTTTGTTTAAAATTGGCAGTGCAATTATACCAGGGGTACTCACTATGCGGCCCTCAGTGCAATATTGTGTGGCCCTCGACCATACGTAAAACTCCCTACGTACGTAAATAAAAAAAACTAAAAACTAAATACATGACATTTTCCCCATTATCTTACGTCGCTAGAAAATAAATTAAGTGCCTAAGAAATGACAATAATAAATTGTTCAAAACTATCCTGATCATATTTGCTTGAACCTACACAAGTGAATCAACTTTTAGTTTAATGAATTTCATTAAGAACAAAAATAGGTCCCGCCTAACATATGAAATCAGCATCTGCTAAGAACAGCAGTGTCCAAAGAACCAGCAGACATTTATCATGGCCAACTTAAGGCTAGGCGCACACTGGAGACAAAACAGTCTGCAGACAGCCCACAGACAGTCTGCAGACTTTTTTGTCTCCAGTGTGCGCTTAGCCTAAGAAAACATGTTTTTATTGTTTTTCATAACTATTGATTAAATTTCATAGATTATTATAGATTTAATATTGCATAATGGCTGTTTTCTGATCTATTTAATCTACAATGATTAGGAGCACAACTTTTAGCGCCCTTGGTTTTTAGAAATATTTTGGTTTGCAAAAATTAATGACAGACATGGAACCAAAAATGTTCCTTGATTGCAAGATCCAGTGGCCCTTAGAGATCTTCAGATTCTGAAATTTGGCTCTTTATGCAATCCTGGTGAGAACCCCTGAATTATATCATTTCATGGTTCTAAATCTATGTAGGTCAAGTAAAAAATAAGGTTCCCACATTTTTTTCAGGTGTGAGGCATTTTTTATTACAAAAAATAAGTATACCATCTGAAAGCTTGTACTTTAAACTATTTTTCTACATAGTCACAAGATTTTTCTACGCATTTTTCCTGACGAGTTATCCACTTTTAAAAACCTGCTTGGAAGAACTCCGCCGCCAGGCGGAGTTCTTCCACCACTTCCTTCACCTCTTCATCTATACTGAAGCGTTGTCCACCGTCCACCCAAGTGTTGCTTCAATTTCGGAAACAAGTGGAAGTCGCTTGGAGCAAGATCAGGGCTGTAGGGGGCATGATCAAGCAATTGAGTACATCAAGCAATTGCAGTACAGATGAAGAGGTGAAGGAAGCGGTCACCAAGTTCATCGGTGGCCTGGCGGCAGAGTTCTTCGAAGCGGGTTTTTAAAAGTGGATAACTCGCCAGGAAAAATGCGTAGAAAAATCTGGTGACTATGAAGAAAAATAGTTTATAGTACAAGCTTTCAGATGGTATACTTATTTTTTGCAATAAAAAATGCCTTATACCTGAAAAAAATCAAGGGGACCTTATTTTTTACTTGCCCCTCGTATGATCAACATAAAGGTTTTTTTTTTGTCTTTATATAATTCTGACAACAAACAAAATATTCCTGAGGTTGTCCTTCTTAAATGTTAAAATTTTTTTTAAAATTCAAATTTTAAAGATAGTGTACATTACACTAATTTATTCAATGAAATTAAAATGTGTCGTCAGATATTGCCACCAAGAAATTTTGTTTTGAAAATGTTGGAATACATAATACATTCCTAGAAATAGGTTACTTCAACTGCACCCTAATATCGTAACAATTTTAAAAATCGAGGCAATGCCAGTTACTGTAGCATCTGCTAAAAGATCTTTTTACTTTCTCATACCTATTATCCTACCTTATTATCTACCTTATTATCCAATCCTACCTCTCCAACAGATTTTTCCATGTAAAAGTAAAAAATTCCCTCTCCCCTGTAGGTCTTATCCAAGCAGGCGTTCCTCAAGGCAGCATCCTTTCTCCTATTCTATATAACCTCTACACAGCTGATATTCCTCAACATCCCTCCACACTACTTTCAACTTTCGCAGACGATAAAGCTATTCTTTGCACCCACAAAAACCCATCAGAAGCATCAAATATCCTCCAAAAACATCTGATAATCCTAGAAACATGGTTTAAAAAATGGAGAATAAAAATCAACGAAGCAAAAAGTGTACAAGTGACCTTTACGTTACGTCACCGATACTGCCCGCCAGTTCTCCTGAATAACGCAATTATTCCTTCAGCATCCGAAGTCCGCTACCTGGGGCTTCACTTAGACAAAAGACTTACATGGAACCCACACACACACCTAAAAAGGATGGAAGTCAACAGACGCTACAAACTCCTTCTACGACTGCTAGACACTCGCTCAAAACTTCCTCTCCACCACAGATTACAAATATACAACACAATTCTAAAACCCTCCTGGGCCTATGGAATAGAACTCTGGGGCTCCACCAAACCATCGAACATCCGTCGCTTACAATCTCTACAGGCAAAAATTCTCAGGATACTTTCTCATCTACCATTCTACGTACCAAATATTGTAATTCATAAAGATCTTAATGTTCCTTTTATTAGAAACCTGGCCATAGAACGATATAAAAACTTTCACACCAAATTAGCCTTGCACCCAAATCCAAATGTCCAATCCCTTTCCTCTCTTACTATCCCAACCGCTCCTCGCCGGAGACTAAAAAGAGAATGGCCTAGGGACCTTCTAAACATTGTAACTTAACATTTAAATCTACATGTAAATATATATGTAATAACAAATATAAATATGCNCTCTTTAAAGAATGAGAACCAAATTCGCAAAAGAAAGCAGAGAAGACTCAGAAGATGATGTTGAGCGCACCCTAAAAGAATGGTTTCTGAGAAAAGAATGCAAGGAGAATTAAGGAAAGAAATGTAAAATATGTTTAGTGTCATTTCAATTATTTGTTTATTTTCTAATGTGTAAACAGCATGTGTTTTATGAGTACGTAATAAACAGTTTTTCTTATTTTAATTTTTTTTCCCCATCCGCTTCAGCGGCTATGGCTATTAGCAGGAATATCGGAATTTTCCACTGTTATCTATTTATATTTATATTTTGATCCAATAAAAACACAGTGAAAGCTTAACCAATGAGATTTTGCTTATTATTATCAGTCAGTTAATGTGATCACTAGGCCTTGGTCCCAAAGTGATCACATTAAGCGGCGACTACTGTATTGGATAACCAGTGCATCATCAAAAAATCCCGTCAAGTACTTGCCAGCAAGTTACTAAAAGGGTTTCTTCGGTCATAAGAATTAATTATATATATTTTTTTTTAAACAAAAACATCTATTGTTAACTTTTAAAAATCAAGATGCATATATTATTATTCTTTACTATCTTCGGTATGCGCTTATTAAATTCTTTTAGCAAACAAAATATATTTTTGTGAACTAAATTTCAATACCTTTCAAATGATACCCAACTTCGATTTTTCAAAACACAAAAATTTTGGGGCCCCCTAGTTA
>KZ652784.1:1145-19575 GCA_001010745.2 Gerris buenoi | reverse complement strand
AAAAAAAAAAAAAAAAAAAAAAAAAAAAAAAAAAAAAAAAAAAAAAAAAAAAAACTTTCTCATAAAAAGAGAAAGTATTGTGATGGCGGGAAAATTCGATTTAGAGATTTTGATGGATTTACACGTTTTGAGGTCCTCTGAGTCCGTAAAAAGTGGTTTTTAAAAAATGTCTGTCCGTCGCCTGTCTGTCTGTGTCGACGCCTGGAGCCTAAACTACTGGGCCGATTTTGACGAAATTTGGCATACATGTTCAGAAAAATCATACCCCGAGGTGAAATCGAGAAATGATATTTAGCCCCCAAAAAAATTCTTAAATGTATGTAGCCCATTTAAATACGAATCTAACGATATATGCCGTTTTCCCGGGGAAAATCTAGTCCGGAGGAAGTTATTTTTATGGTAAATTTTAATGAAATGCTCAGTAATATGTAATTAAATCTACATACAAAACTTAATAAATGGAAAACACTGGGCTAAGTGAATATGAATTTGTATATGAGAAAGTTTGTCTGAGTTGTCTCGGACCGATTTTTTTAGATTGAAATAATTAAAAATTATATAAGATCCAGAATTGTTGGCATGCAAAACCCGCACAACTCCTAAGTAATCACAGAAGTTAATCTGGTATCACTATTTTTTTGCATTGTGTTTTTGTTACGATTACGATGTACACGCTCGTTCTTGTTCTCTTTCTTAAATTTCTATAATTATAAACAAATTTTTTTTTATGCGTATGGTTTTGTATGTGCTCCCACACTAATTAATATTAGTCAGAAAAGATTCTTATCACTATCAATTACGTCAAGAGAATCAGGTGTAGCAAACATTTTGAATGATAAAGGTATAATTTTGTGTAGAAAGGTGTAATCTAAGCAACACATACAATCGTTTTGTTTTTGTACTATACAGGGTGGGCCAAAAAAAAACGAACTTTTTTGAACACTTATAGCTCAGCATCTGTAGTAAATAGAGATATGGGGTTTTCAGGGTTTGAAATCTACATTCTTCTACTTTAAATTTCATATCTATAACTTTAAAAACAAGTGTGTGAAAGCCACACAATGACGGTTCGAAATAGGGTCTTAAAAAAAGTTGTTTCCTGGTAGTGGTCTTGTCTGGTATTATAGTTTTGATAGAATAAATTACCATATAGTGGAAGAGGGGGGAGGGTCTATGTTGGTAAGCAGGAGGAGTCCCTCGGTGTTATAACAAACATTTAAGAGAGGTTAACCACACGAAGCCAGAAGTCTTGGCAATTCTCTTGCAAGTATTGAATTGTTTGTAAGGTGCAATGGGACGGGGTAACATCTTGCATAAACGTGTAATTTAACATTTGATCTTTAATTTCAGGCAAAATTGTGCTTAACCCATCTTCAATGTTTGTTATAACACTGAGGGACTCCTCCCACTTACCTACAAAGAACCCCCCCCCCCCTTCCACCATATGGTAATTTATTCAGTCAAAACTATAATACCTAACTATAACTACCGTGACAACGACTTTTTTAAGACCCTATTTCAAACCATTATTGTGTGTGGCTGTTTTTAAAGTTATAGATATGAAATTTAAACTAGAAGAATGTAGTTTTCAGACCCCGAAAACCCCATATCTCTATTTACTACAGAAGCTGAGCTATAAGTGTTCAAAAAGTGCGGTTTTTTTTTTTTTTTTTGCCCCACCCTGTATTAATATTCAATTATTATTTTCTGCACCAGGCCCCACTTAGCCTTGGGGCCTGCATACTGCACACACCTCAGTAAGTCATTGAGCCTTACCATTTGGTGCTTATGTTAGCAATCCTAGAAGTCACAATGTTGCTAAAGTGAACTCACAGGCCAATGTGCCCAGCAGAGGATTANAAAAAAAAAAAAAAAAAAAAAAAAAAAAAAAAAAAAAAAAAAAAAAAAAAAAAACTTTCTCATAAAAAGAGAAAGTATTGTGATGGCGGGAAAATTCGATTTAGAGATTTTGATGGATTTACACGTTTTGAGGTCCTCTGAGTCCGTAAAAAGTGGTTTTTAAAAAATGTCTGTCCGTCGCCTGTCTGTCTGTGTCGACGCCTGGAGCCTAAACTACTGGGCCGATTTTGACGAAATTTGGCATACATGTTCAGAAAAATCATACCCCGAGGTGAAATCGAGAAATGATATTTAGCCCCCAAAAAAATTCTTAAATGTATGTAGCCCATTTAAATACGAATCTAACGATATATGCCGTTTTCCCGGGGAAAATCTAGTCCGGAGGAAGTTATTTTTATGGTAAATTTTAATGAAATGCTCAGTAATATGTAATTAAATCTACATACAAAACTTAATAAATGGAAAACACTGGGCTAAGTGAATATGAATTTGTATATGAGAAAGTTTGTCTGAGTTGTCTCGGACCGATTTTTTTAGATTGAAATAATTAAAAATTATATAAGATCCAGAATTGTTGGCATGCAAAACCCGCACAACTCCTAAGTAATCACAGAAGTTAATCTGGTATCACTATTTTTTTGCATTGTGTTTTTGTTACGATTACGATGTACACGCTCGTTCTTGTTCTCTTTCTTAAATTTCTATAATTATAAACAAATTTTTTTTTATGCGTATGGTTTTGTATGTGCTCCCACACTAATTAATATTAGTCAGAAAAGATTCTTATCACTATCAATTACGTCAAGAGAATCAGGTGTAGCAAACATTTTGAATGATAAAGGTATAATTTTGTGTAGAAAGGTGTAATCTAAGCAACACATACAATCGTTTTGTTTTTGTACTATACAGGGTGGGCCAAAAAAAAACGAACTTTTTTGAACACTTATAGCTCAGCATCTGTAGTAAATAGAGATATGGGGTTTTCAGGGTTTGAAATCTACATTCTTCTACTTTAAATTTCATATCTATAACTTTAAAAACAAGTGTGTGAAAGCCACACAATGACGGTTCGAAATAGGGTCTTAAAAAAAGTTGTTTCCTGGTAGTGGTCTTGTCTGGTATTATAGTTTTGATAGAATAAATTACCATATAGTGGAAGAGGGGGGAGGGTCTATGTTGGTAAGCAGGAGGAGTCCCTCGGTGTTATAACAAACATTTAAGAGAGGTTAACCACACGAAGCCAGAAGTCTTGGCAATTCTCTTGCAAGTATTGAATTGTTTGTAAGGTGCAATGGGACGGGGTAACATCTTGCATAAAAGTGTAATTTAACATTTGATCTTTAATTTCAGGCAAAATTTGTGCTTAACCTATCTTAAATGTTTGTTATAACACCGAGGGACTCCTCCCGCTTACCAACATAGACCCCCCCCCCTCTTCCACTATATGGTAATTTATTCTATCAAATCTATAATACCAGACGAGATCTGTTCAGTTTCTATATCCTAGAAGTAGCTTTGTTTACTATTTGTCACTCTTTCGCTCTACTCGTAATATTCCGGCTAAGTTTGAGAACCGAAAAATAGTGTCTTTAATTGTTTATTAATTAAATTAATTAATGAAGAATAGAGAATCAGGAAACTTCAGGGAGGCCTCCCTACATCTCGGCAGAAGACGTCTCGACATTCGGTGAGTGTTCTCTTTGTTNTATTTACTACAGAAGCTGAGCTATAAGTGTTCAAAAAGTGCGGTTTTTTTTTTTTTTTGCCCCACCCTGTATTAATATTCAATTATTATTTTCTGCACCAGGCCCCCCTTAGCCTTGGGGCCTGCATACTGCACACACCTCAGTAAGTCATTGAGCCTTACCATTTGGTGCTTATGTTAGCAATCCTAGAAGTCACAATGTTGCTAAAGTGAACTCACAGGCCAATGTGCCCAGCAGAGGATTATATATACTGATTGGTTCAAATTACCTTTATAAAAGTGGTTTGACAATGAACTGAATCAATATACTTTGACTGTTATCCAGGTATCTCTACACACACATTGTACGGAGTATAATTTGATACAACATCATAACTAAACATAAAACATTTTACATAGAAATTATTCAAAATAATAGAACACGTAGAAGAAACTTACTGGCTGAAGTTCTGATTCAGTTTTATCCTTACAAGGTCCGCCATAACTCATCTTCAAATCTGGAAATAAAATAAATGTAATTAATCCTGAAAGAAAAATTTACTTTCTCCCTAGAAAACGAGTCAAGATGGTTGATTAAACACAATACTCTTGAAAAGAAGGCTTCTTTGTTTTTATGAAATATTTATATTCAGGTATACTTGTCTTCACACCCATTCTCTGAATACGTCTTAATTTAGCAACCAGCAACAATTTTATTTCCTATCAGCGAATAAGCAGAGTAGGTATGATTATGCTTAAGTTACGTCACAAAATAAATGCTGCCTTAGTCAAGAAATTTAACCCAGTGAAAGTTAAGGATTGACTGTATTTTAATTCATAGAAATAGAAATAACAATAAAGATTTAATATTAAATAGTTATTTATGCACTTAGAGAGTAAAGTAAGCCATTATTCCCTGAACGACTAAGTTGGTTATTGAGGCAAAGCCGAAGGAACCATGGTACCTAAATCCCAAGGCAAAGCTGAGGGAATTAGGCTTTTTAATTCCTGAGGCGTAGCTGAGGGGAATTATAGCCCTTTACTGCAGAGGTACATAAAATATTTAATCTCCAGTAGCGAGAAGACGCATATTCGTCCATTGCACAGGTTTTGTTTATTATTTTAATAACAATAGTTGTTAGCACTTTTAATAGCAGATATAAGAGATTCAAAATTAAAAGCAAATAAGAACTGCAATTAAACTTAAACAGAAGATTATTTAGATGCAGATTTATACAATGATAAGAGCAAATTACAAATAACAACTTCATTACATTAACCATTCATTCTCTACTATTTATAAAATAGTTAAGTTGGCAATCCTTCTTTTTCTCCCTGGTTTTACTATTTCTCTCTACTTTTTGAGTTCAGGAAAGAAAAGACTTAATTTAGTCCCTTAAAACTAATCAAAAATCATAACTTTTTCTCCCAACTGGAGGTAAAAGAAATTATATATCAAGTAAATTGTTTATAGATGAAGAGTGGAGTCCCTTTTTTAGCAAATAAAGAAACACGCCTTTCCAACTGGTTGAGGCGACAACCAAGGAAATAGTCGCAGTAGGAGTTGAGATAGAGGATAAATTCCAACCTCTATCTCAACCTCCCCTTACGCATTCCAACTCATTTCACCAATACATAAGATGACCACCAGTGTAATGGCACTGAAGATGACCTCTATAAGAACTGAAAATAACCACTAGTGGCCTGGATGAAGACTATTAGTGGTACTCAATATGACCATTAGTAGTTAAAAACCAGTAAAAAAAAAATTAATTTTAGTGGAGAGACATATTTTTTTACACCTAATCAAGTAAAGTGTTGCAAAGGTAGGAGTTAGTTAAGGTGGAAGGAATATCCTGTTCAAACTAGTGTGGTAAATTAACATTAGACCAACCACTCAGGCCTCCTCCATTACATTTTAAAATCCACAAAGGAATATTATCACTTATCACTTCTATAAACTGGAGTATAAATACTAATGGACAAAGTAATATCACTTGCAAAGAGACACATGACACATTAGAAATATTTTTGAAAGAAACCAACTAAAACTTTCTTTTTATAATTTCATAGCAATTATTGTATCTAAGTAAGAGAGAAGAGTACAGGGTGAATCATTTCATTCTTCTTGTTTGTCTCCAAGTGACTTAAGACGTTTTCCATGAACCAATATCCAAACTCCAACAATAATAAGGAGTTATATTAGATTTAATAATAAAGTGGTTGATCCACTGGCTTTTTTTGGAGCATAAAGATCCTGATACAGAAGCGTGGCCATTAAAGTCTTGTAGTTCCCCTTCCAGCTTCTTAATACATCTATAGTTTTTTTATTTTAAGATATTGGTGGGAATTGCCCTAAATTATATAGGAACTGAACGCCCAACCTGGGAACGCTGGTTTTACGCGGGGAAGCTCTGGTGGACTGTACCAATTATAAAAGTAAGATAGTAAATGGCGGAAACTAAATGGGAAAAATAGTTTGAGACTTACCTCGGTAGTTTTCCCAAATATTATAAACAGGTAGTAAAGGTGGGTTGTAGCTTTCGGGTTCTCCGATCAGCGGGTTTTCAACAGCGGGTTTACACAGCGGGTTTTCACTAGTTCAGAGGGAGCGCAGGGTTACTCCGACATCCGTGGTCAAGCCTGGATCACGCACTAGCCGGTTTTGGCCGGTTGGCGGGTGGGGGAGTACCCGGAGTCTAGTTCACATACCTGCTCGATAGATCGCGCAAGGATGCAGAAATAGACCCTAATAAATCTAAAACATCTTCTCACCAGCTCTCACCAATTACCCAAACAAAAATAACGTAAAATCCACCAGATATAAATATAAAAACCATATTTATACCCTTCATTCATTTTAAATTAATTCAAATATACTTATAAAGGTTGGTATAATATCTGAATATGATAGTGCCACTATGTCATTTCATTAATTTAAGATGTATTTGTGTGTTTCATGTAATTTTAGTTTTATTGCGATTACATTGTAACAGAGAATTATTAAAAAGGAGCAGTTGCCTTACTTCAAGTTATTTATGGCTAGAATTTATTCATTACTTAACTTATTTAATGCTCAATTTATTCAAAGCTAGAAGAAGAAACAATTGAAATGCCGGAAGAAGGTAATCCAAATAACTTATATCTTGCATCAAATTTCAAAATCTACATTCGATTCTAATACATTAGAATAGAGAATAGTTTTTATCAAAGATTGAAAAATACATGTACCAAGACAAAAGTTGTTATGAGTATTTTTAACAAGTTCAAACAAAAAAAACAGAAATTAAAACTTTAAAAATAATTTGTCTTTTACCAAAATAAAAATGCATATAGAACCTAGATAGATATGCTGAAAGACTTGAATTTCTTTCAATAAGAATTCTTTAAGAATGCATCGAATTCTTCAAGAATTCGATGCAACAAGAAACTTTTGATTCTTGTAGTACCTTAAGGCCCTATTCACACGGTGAAACTCAAATATCCTGGAAACTAGGAGACTCTGGTACCAAGAGACCCAGCAATGTAATTAGGTGGCGGTATTCAGACGGGGATACTCCAGTACCGGCGACTGGTAGACCGTGCAACTATGAAACCATGCGACAAACAATTCAGCGTGCTGGTCTCCTAGTCTCCCAGTCTCTCAGTTTCGTACAAAACATTCCTTTTTATCTACCTACGTGAAGATTATTTGTAATTATTAATTATAATTATTTATTATACATATTAGATTTATAATAAAATATGTGTATATTATATNAATTATTAATTAGTTATTAAATAAATAACTAATAAATTAATTAGTTATTATTACCGATGGTAATAATAAAACTGGATAGTGATGTCCTCGCTGGTAGAATCACTAGACATAGACATTGTTCAGAGACTTAAGATACACAAATATGAAAAATATTGGATGTTTGCACGGCCTATTGTCGGGTGAAAACTGACTTAACTTTCGAAATGTGGTTTGATGCGCAACTCGAGACGTGGTAGTGTGAAGATGAAGGGAGACTTGAGTCGCGCAGTCTCCCAGTCTCCTGGTCGCGAGACAACTCGAATCGCGATTTGCGTTTCACCGTGTGAATAGGGCCTTAGTTTCTCATTTTTGCGGTAATTTCAGTCACTTTCCAATATTCTTTACACCAAATCAACCAATGATTTTAATCTTCGATGATTGAATGGATTTAATGTTTTGATTGAGACACACCTGGGTTTTTCTTTGCCTGGCAGTTCAGAAGACATTGGTTGGAATAAGTCTGTCCATCAGTTCCACAAACCGGACTTAAAATCTTAGGACACGGGCAGGCAAATGGCCTAATCTATCAATAACAAAAATTCTTGACACAAGTATAATTCAACATTAAAGCCGTGATCAGACTGCCCAACGGAACAGGGAAAACAAGCCAAGCATTGATCTCTGCGCCCGCCCAAAGTGAGAACTTTAGACTAGGCATGAGCGGAGACCTTACTCGGCTCGTTTCCTCTGATCAGTTCAGGAATCTGGACACGGCTTTAAACTTTACCTAATCTGATGTGTATGATATTAGATAAATATGTTTATAAATCATAATTAATATAGTTGCAGGCATAGAATCAATTGGAGGCTGTGGCATTGGGTTTACTTGAGGCTGGGAACGTGCATGACAATTACCATTGTAGCTTAATGTGACATCTGAAAATGAAATAAAGTTGGCAAGTATGAGGTTTCAGTAAACACAAAGGGTCCATAGGCAATTTAATAAATCAGACAGGTTTATTTTCTAGCATAATCGGTCAAGCTGTTTCAATATGGCGGCCATTATACGGTCATTTCTATGTTTGTTTTAACATCCATTGAAACACCTATTACCACCATTGAACCATTTATTATATTGATTTAAAGCAAATGCCAGTGAAAGTACAGTAGTTAATCAGAGGTTTAAGTGAAAAAATGTGTATGCACTCTATTAATATTGAGAATAAGAAGGTCCTGGTTCACGTTAATTGCTTACATTCATTAGGTTCAAAAAGAAAAAGAAATGCCTTCTGAGTTTGCCTCTTATTTCTTCAGTTAATAACTGGAAGTGAAGTAGGTGTTTATAGTATAGAAGATAAAAAATAAGCAAACTTTATTATTAAGTGTATTTTAATTTTTTTACCTGTCGTTATTGATATTCTGTTCTAATAAGGTTTGACTGAATACAGTAGAATTATTTTAAACTAATAAAGGAGACATATCAAGTAATAATTAAACAAACTATTTAAAACTAGAATTTACTTAAAATGTCATTTACAGATAAAATAAAAGTGTAAATAAATTAATTTATAGCCCATAGTCAAAACAATGCTGGGATTTTTTCCCCCTTTTTTTAATGAGCAATCACTTTCTCAATCCAAAAAAATCCTGTTTAGTCAGAGTTTTACTGTACTAATATTAAATTAAGATTAGGATAATTCATTTGGATACTAGTGTACCTGGGTTTTTCTTAGTTTGGCAGTCGAGAAGACACTTATTGGAATAAGTCTGTCCATCAGTTCCACAGACTGGGTGTAAAATCCTGGGACAGGCACAAACAGCCTGCAGATAAATAAATTAAAAAATAATCGTGGAGAACAAAATAGAAGAGAATGGAGACTATCACATAAAGCAGGGGAGCCAGGGTGGCCGAGATGCTCCAATCACTCGCTCAGCTATCAATGAATCGTGGCGAATCTCTGATTTTTGTAGGTATTGTTATTAGCTTTTATTTGTTTTCTTGTAATTTCATTTTTTTTGTATGTTAGTATGTTTTAACACTTCGTGTTTGTTGATAGACACTGTGATGATGGCTTTATAAAAGCCAAAAGCTTTTTTGGTAAATAAACAAGTATTTTCTTCTGTGGAGAGACTGTTTCTTTTTATTTATATATTTATATACATTTTTATTAGCTATAATGAGAAGCAAATGGAAGAGGCTAAGAACACATTATGAGTCTGAATGCAGGAGGACTTAAGTACAAGATATTTTCCAGTAACCGAATAATTGTTATGATAGTAGCTGATTGGATTGATGTTACTATATATGTTGCTACCATAGTTATAATAGTATATGAAAGTTTCTTGTTTTTTTTCTAGTATTTAGTTTAACAGAGATAAATTATTTATTGATACTCTAGTAATAACTAGAGTTCGGATCGATATGCACTTAAAAACCTCAATATATGCATTTGAAAATTGCGAAATATGCACATAATATATGCAACTTATTCCTAAAATATATGCACTAAAATATGCACATATCCCAAATATATGCACTAAAATATGTACTTATCTCAAATATATGCACTTATTTTAATATATGCACTTATCTCAAATATATGCACTTATTTTAATATATGCATTTAAATATGCATTTATTCCAAATATATAAACTCCAATAGGCAGCTATAAATATTGAATAGTGCTAAGTAAAGTGCATTAAGAGGGTTTAAAATAATCAAAAACCTGGCATTTGAAGATTAGGCAGTAAAATACACAAGAATAACCACCAAAAATAGAGATATTGACAAAAAACAATTAAAATTTACAATTATTTTACAATTAATTTTTAATAAATTATTTGAAGTTAGGGAACAGTAAGAAAATCTGACCTATTAAGACTTCCTCCAAATTTATAATCTTATATTTTTACTGCGGTCTGAAGGAACCATTTTTAAACGTGAAACATCCTTTCAGCGTCGCACGACACTACTGGAACATATTTTAGGGCAGCGACGTCAGCTGGGGTCAGATTTTCTATTTCGTCTCTACCCTCCGCCCCTTCCAGGATTTGGGTGACGTTCTCCACAGTGGTCCATCCCGGATTACGGTGGAGAACTGCGTCCATTTTTTGTCTAAGTCTTTCCCTAATTGGACCCAGTTTTTCAATTATATTCAGAAGGTCCCTGAAATAAGCTTTAATAAATGTTAATCTCTGAATTAAGGGCAGTCTTTGCTTTTGGAATAGCCAAATTTTCCGATTCTTCAAGCCCTCTATAACCTTAATGTTATACTCTAATGCACGTGTTGTGCATTAATTTGGTTAATGCAGTTATTTTAATCCGATAATAAGGGCAGCACTCTACAAATCGTCAGCGGTAGCTTTGTCCCGGATTAAGTAAAAAAACAAGAAAACAGCCTTCTTAGGGTATCAACCAGTAGGGACTAGTAAACCCCCTGTCCTGGCAGAAGCTTAGGACAGGGGGTATGTGCACTGTTACACAGTGAATTCCTTTTAATCCTCAAAAGGTTTTGGTACCTAGATAATATATGTTTGAATAAAAACATCGTACAAAAATACGCATCTTAGTGGAAATTTCTTTCAAAAAATAGAATATTTATGCAAAAATATGTAATAATATGCCCTTATGCCGGTAATATGCAATTATATGCAATAATGTCCGAAATATGCAAAATATGCCATTTTAAATTTGAATTTAAAGTGGCCTAGTGCATTCCAAACATCATAATTCGTAAAGAAAAATCACTTGGGGCAATAAAAAAAATATATGCAAATATGCAAAATCCGAACTCTAGTAATAACGAACTCATTTTCCTCAGCACTTGCTGATTATATCACTCCTATAATGCCTGAGGTCATTTTTGTTATTATTTTCATTTTGATTGTTAACTGTTCACATATAATTTAACTAAGGAAATAAAGTAATAAGTAAATAAAGGAAATAAATGAATAAGTATGTGAACAAAAACAAGCCATAATTTTTAGTTAAAAACACATTTCATTTTTAACAAAAAATAAAATAATAATTAAATAAGAGGAATTTTACAATAACATACCTTGCTCTCGCATTCACCTTTGTTGACCATAGTTAAACCTATCGACAAGAAAATAAATTTCAAATTAAGTTCATTCAAATTCATAAATATAAATTAAAAACTTAAATTGTTGTTCTATTAATCAGAAATAATGCTTCAAATTATATGACATATAAATGTGGGCCCACCCACAGGTGAGTAATCAGCCAATTTAATAAAGTTTTGTTGAGTACCCCCTCTCTGTAAATCTAATAATTAGTCTATACATATATATATCTAATACATATATTATCTAAGCATTAATTAATAATAACTGATAGCTGATCACTTTACTATTGAAGCAAATATTATGACTAAATTTCACTATAAGAAACAACATAAGCATAACACTAAGATTCAGACACCTTGGTTTAATAAAGAACTTTTTACCCTAAGAAAAAGATTAATTGAAATTGGTGCCGACATAAAAGGGGTTACGTGTTTTACTCAGATCAATAGATTTAGAGAACTGAAACAACTTNTTATCTTATCAGTTAATTGTTATCATAATCTCAATTGGAGAAGATTATTGTTTGTCATTTTGTTTAATCAAATTTGTTTGTGGACGAAACCATGAGCCACAATATTGTGCTTAACGGTGTAATAAAATAAATAAATAAATAAATAAATAAAATAATATTTTAAATATCTCTAAGCTGCTCCGTTTTATTTTGTTTTCCCATATAAATTTTATGATAAAGATGTACGAGTAGGAAACTTCAAGCTAATAGAATTTTACGGTTAGCACCTCTCATAAGTGTGTCACATTTCAAAGATAAAGGTGATATCATGTTCAATAAAATACATCACATTTTCAGACGTCACCCTTAAGCACATTTAAAATTCTCTAGGGTATTCTGTGGTAAGTTTGGTAAGCACGGGGCAGACGCTGTAAGAAAATATTTTCTTCCTACATGGTCCTCGTGTAAATTTCCCCCTGATATATTTTTCCTTCCTTTTCGTCATACCGGCGTGATCTAACGAGTAAATAGACCAAGCTCCCTTGTGGCCGCCCCACCCACCGGTGGGGAGGTCAGTCCCCAGCTAGGCTCGATTAGGACGAGCATCAGTATTTCATCCAATGTGAGTGCCAGTTGACTTCCCCTTTTTTATTAATCCTATTTTCCCCTTCTAATTTATTCTGCCTCTAAGATACAGCCCAAAACTTCCCAGAGGAACGAACATTTCCTTTCCATGATCTGGTCCAAACCTTTTTTTCTCTTCTCATAGAACTTTTCTACTGCCTCAAACAGCACATCCCTGTACATTCCCCTAAACATTAAATAGTACTATTAAAAAAGTTTGTATTCATAGTAAACTTGTGAGATTTTTTTAAACTAAAAAAACCTATTAACCTAACGGTAACGATCATACTCTACCAATACTGTTTTCTTGATAGTAAGAGTGATTTGTTAAATTATCCCTGCTGCTGATATCCTCCTTCCTGCCACGGGGACTCAGGTTTTGCTTTTAACACTAGTTGAATTCCCTCGTTTTACCAACTATATCTCTCTCCTTCCCTTCACTCTGCCCTTTAACTTTCTACCTAGCAGTCTTTATCTGACATCATTCAAGGTAAATGCTAACTTTCTATCAATTCAACATCCTTGAACTTATTAGTGAGACCGACATTTATCTACTAGATCACATCATATCTAATTCATTACAGATCCCCGTATAATCTCATTCTCTAGTAGTTATTGGAATTCTGCATCATGTATTTCAACTCAATGCATAACCCATTCCTTTGTTAGTTTTTTTTTTTTTTTTTTAATGATTCATTTTCTTTGATTTAACTTCAGCATTATTTATTCTTTAATAAACCCCAGTTTAACCATTTTAAAAAATTATAAATATTTACTACAGTAAACAGTTCACATACTACTAATAATCTTAATTCAACTTTACCGACCATAGTCCCAAAGAGAAATCTTAACAAAGACTACTAACACTTGTGTCTTTAAAGACACTTTTAAAAAAACACTAATCTTCTCTACTACATTATACACTAATCGTCCATTGTGCTGCATAACAATCTAGTCTACCAAGTATAAACAAGGCCTGTACGTGGAAACATTAACATTTCTGACTTTTTTTATTTTGAGGCACGTAGGACAGAGTTAGTCAAGTAAGTAAAAAAAATGTTTCTCTCACCTGGATTGACTTGTTGCTGGCACTTAAGTTCACAAGAGTTTCCATAAGTGACTCTGTTAGAACCACAGACTGGATCATTAATTCTAGGACAAGCACAGGCAGGAAATTCTTCTGAGTTGGCAGCATCCATTGCCTAAATAAGCAAAACAAATAACTCTTAAAGTTCTCTTGGAAAATATAAAGATTCTCTGGCAAGAGCTCTATTTAAAATACAAATAAACAACCTTTCATACAATTGTAGACGTGTTAATTATTGCTTCTGAGCTTTCCAAAACTAGCACAAACACTGTAATCAATTTGAAGAACATACATTTTTTATAATTGATGTATTTTCGACATCAGAGAACATTTTTGGTCTGGTGTCGGTCAGTTGTTCAGAAATAAATTAAATTTGGAAGGTACATCTTTATTAGACCATTTTTGGTCCCATATATTAATTTAAACCTTCTACGCCCATTAGTTTCTCTTCCACACATACAACAACCCGTGCTTGGATCAGGTCTATAAGACCCAAACTGTAATAAAATACTGATAAGGAATGTTTATATAATGTATATTGTCCCTTCTTATACCTTTAATTCCAACTTTTCCCAGTTTATCTTTCCAATTCTTGTTCTCTCATTTTTTACATCGAAACCAGCCTACGGTCTGCGAGACCCTACCTATCTAGTCTACTCATGGACTGAATAAAAAAGAAACAGAATGTAGAGTTTAGGAAGTATCTAAGAAAAATTAAATTGCTCAACTTATTTTAAATTATTCTATGTGCTTAATTCTAAGGCTTATCTGAGATAAGTAGGAGTACAGCTGTCGATCCACTGAAGCTTCACTTTGCATGACTATAATCATGCACTGTTCAATTCACACTGACTTAACTAAAAGACTTACAACTAGTCTGACTGTTCTAATCACCACCTGCAAGCTTCTATCTGACCTGCAAATTGATACTACCCTTTAGTTCACAATACTTCGTTAATAAAGCTTAAGAGCTGAACCAAAGTTTATTAATTAAATAGCGCTTGTTTTGCAATGTATAATTACTGAGTTTCAGCTCCCTAAAACTATTATTACTACCCAACCTGCAAGCATTTATTTGACCTGTAAATTCATACTACGACCCGCAGTACACTATATTATTTTGCTGATTGGCCTGACCTGCAAATTAGTACCTCCCGACACATCTAAACACACAATATACCTACTTCATACTTCATCAGTACAATTATATTCTACCTACGACATCATGAACTAATTAAAGCAGAACCCGCATCTTCAAAACTGATATTGGGCGTTGGTAAATAGAACGGCCAAATATTAAACTAATAATTTTTGCTTTGATAAATGATTAAATTTACTGATCAAGGGCATAAATTAATAATGAGAATTCAAACAATAGTGTTAACAACAAATTAGATAGGTAATTCGAAGGCTAGTTACGAATAAACTGGATTTGTCGTATAAATACCTGCCGGTAAACCATCTAATACCATCAATTAGAGGAAAGAAAACTTTGCAAAACTTCATGTTGAGAAAGACAAATAAATACATACAATATTTGCAAAATGGCAACAGCAGTTCTCAGTAATATTTTCCACTCGCTCTCTATCTGGTTTCTGACAAATCAGTCACTGAATAACCATGATTTTAGTAAACATTATTTATCTATTTTATTATACATATATGTAAAATAGAACGGGTTTAACAACGAAAAAATTGAGATGTGGGTTTCGTTTTCATTTACCATTTACTATTTAAGCGCCACGTCAGTTTGGCCAACTAAAATAAACCAAAAGTCACTAATCAATTCCAGTACAGGGTGCGTTCCGGAATCACTTTAAACCTCAACCATAGTAATTTTAAACCTCATCTTCAAAAATAGTCCATCTGGTAAATGGATACTATAATACATACTATAATAGTATATATATTGTGGCCGCCCCACCCACCGGTGGGGAGGTCAGTCCCCAGCTAGGCTCGATTAGGACGAGCATCAGTATTTCATCCAACGTGAGTGCCAGTTGACTTCCCCTTTTTTATTAATCCTATTTTCCCCTTCTAATTTATTCTGCCTCTAAGATACAGCCCAAAACTTCCCAGAGGAACGAACATTTCCTTTCCATGATCTGGTCCAAACCTTTTTTTCTCTTCTCATAGAACTTTTCTACTGCCTCAAACAGCACATCCCTGTACATTCCCCTAAACATTAAATAGTACTATTAAAAAAGTTTGTATTCATAGTAAACTTGTGAGATTTTTTTAAACTAAAAACCTATTAACCTAACGGTAACGATCATACTCTACCAATACTGTTTTCTTGATAGTAAGAGTGATTTGTTAAATTATCCCTGCTGCTGATATCCTCCTTCCTGCCACGGGGACTCAGGTTTTGCTTTTAACACTAGTTGAATTCCCTCGTTTTACCAACTATATCTCTCTCCTTCCCTTCACTCTGCCCTTTAACTTTCTACCTAGCAGTCTTTATCTGACATCATTCAAGGTAAATGCTAACTTTCTATCAATTCAACATCCTTGAACTTATTAGTGAGACCGACATTTATCTACTAGATCACATCATATCTAATTCATTACAGATCCCCGTATAATCTCATTCTCTAGTAGTTATTGGAATTCTGCATCATGTATTTCAACTCAATGCATAACCCATTCCTTTGTTAGTTTTTTTTTTTTTTTTTTAATGATTCATTTTCTTTGATTTAACTTCAGCATTATTTATTCTTTAATAAACCCCAGTTTAACCATTTTAAAAAATTATAAATATTTACTACAGTAAACAGTTCACATACTACTAATAATCTTAATTCAACTTTACCGACCATAGTCCCAAAGAGAAATCTTAACAAAGACTACTAACACTTGTGTCTTTAAAGACACTTTTAAAAAAACACTAATCTTCTCTACTACATTATACACTAATCGTCCATTGTGCTGCATAACAATCTAGTCTACCAAGTATAAACAAGGCCTGTACGTGGAAACATTAACATTTCTGACTTTTTTTATTTTGAGGCACGTAGGACAGAGTTAGTCAAGTAAGTAAAAAAAATGTTTCTCTCACCTGGATTGACTTGTTGCTGGCACTTAAGTTCACAAGAGTTTCCATAAGTGACTCTGTTAGAACCACAGACTGGATCATTAATTCTAGGACAAGCACAGGCAGGAAATTCTTCTGAGTTGGCAGCATCCATTGCCTAAATAAGCAAAACAAATAACTCTTAAAGTTCTCTTGGAAAATATAAAGATTCTCTGGCAAGAGCTCTATTTAAAATACAAATAAACAACCTTTCATACAATTGTCGACGTGTTAATTATTGCTTCTGAGCTTTCCAAAACTAGCACAAACACTGTAATCAATTTGAAGAACATACATTTTTTATAATTGATGTATTTTCGACATCAGAGAACATTTTTGGTCTGGTGTCGGTCAGTTGTTCAGAAATAAATTAAATTTGGAAGGTACATCTTTATTAGACCATTTTTGGTCCCANGATGTAAAAGCTCGGATATACTTGTTAATTCTTTAGAAATAATACTTATTATGCAATCTAATAATGTTTTAACGTGCTAATATACAGTATTTCATTAAAAGTTTGAAGTAATGTAATTTTTTTGGTAGTGTATCTAGTTTTGTACTTTCGAATCAGTGGCCACGACGCGGGTTAAGTCTAAAGGCTAATTTTAACTTCTTAATTCGTTTAAATTTATTCCGATGTCGTATTTTTATGGATGTAGTCGAATTAATAACTCTTGTTCTCACCGAAAACGATAAAATTGAGGTTAGTATAGTTACATATAAGATTTTTTTTGTTTTGTTTTCGATGTTAACCATACNTATCATACCCCCCCCCCCTTTTCTAAACCCTCATCCTTCCAGCAAATAATTGGCTTAAAAAAACCCTAATTATTAGTTAGAATCATTTTGAAAATGACTTTTTTCGGGAAAAGCATGGGTTTTCTATAATTTTCTTAGCAATTAAGATAAATGATGTTCATTTATTTTTTGGAATTAGCAATTTTAGAGAATGTAGAAAATAATTAACATTTTTCATTTTATGCCTGATATTGTTTAATAAATAGCTGCCTTCTTGATTAAATATAGCGGATTGTAATCATATTTTTTAACAAATAACTTGAAGAAAAGAGAAACAAAATTTCAATGTTCTAGTGCAATTGATTCCGGAGAAAATCGCTTAGACGAATGTTCCATATTCATAAATAGCGGCTATACATATAATAAATTAAATATAGTCTATAATGAAGTAAGTATAATTTTGATTTCGAGCTTACCGAAGGATTGTGCTTAACGGAAGGATTGTGATCATTCTGGAAAACAAACATTTTTTTTGTCTCTGAATTCAAAAATTCCCAGATAAAAATCCGTTTTAGACATCAAGAAACATTTTTTTTTTGTCTTGTATCTGTTTGCATCGATATTAATTAAATGTGGATGTTAGGTCATGTTTAGTCCATAGTTGCAGGCCCCGATATACCAATGGGCAGACTGGGCAATTGTCCAGGGCGGCAAATTTCTGGGGGGCGGAAAATTTTTCTGATATTTATTTTTTATCATTATGTATTTACAAAAAAACGGTAAAAAAAAAAAAAAAACGGGAACGAACTTGTACGTTGAGCTTGAAAAGTTCAAAAACTTAACTATAACAGTAGATTTATATTTAATTGTATTATTATTCAAATATGCTTAATTCAATAATCTTTATCTTTCTTATATTATTAAAAAAGTTTGGCGAGTGAAGAGAGTAAGGAGCAGTTATTTTTAATAATATTTCTAAATTTAATTTAAGAATTGAAACATAATTAATTATTTTTGATTTCCGTTAGAAGGATGAAAATAATTAAGGTTTAATAAATAAAAAACAATATTATTAAATTTATTTAGA
>KZ652783.1:105720-116881 GCA_001010745.2 Gerris buenoi | reverse complement strand
AGATAAACGCCGAAAACTGAAAAATGTGACCTTTTGCTCCCCCTCCCACCGCTAGCGGCGCCTGATATCGATGGGACTTTTAGGTGTTGTTCAGGGGACCATCCTCTACACATTCCTGAAAAAATTGGAACTACATGATTTAATGCAAGATAAAAACCTAATTTGACTGGACTAGTACCCCTCCTCCAACATCTCAAACTATTTGTGAGCATGAGCATGTTAAATATATAATTACTAGCCGTTATGCCCGTGGCAACGGGCAGAACTATTATACGGTTGAGAAAAAGAGCTGAGAGATAATTAGTTATTATTAAAATAGATATTTAAAGAGATATTTACTGTTTAAATAGTAAGTTTTATGCAATTATAATTCAAATAAAATTAAAATATTTAAATAGATATATTTACTCTTTAAATAGTAATTTTTATACTCTGATAATGGCGCAATGGTAGCGTGTCCGGCTTACATTCTGGATGTCACTGGTTCAATTCCAGCTTATGGCTCATCAATTTTTAACGTTATAAATCATATAGAGGTGCGTCGTCGCCCGTCACCGTCGCCCGTCGGGACAGTACTCGATTATATAAAAGATATGTAAAACCGACGTCCACGCCAAGCTTTAAATAAATAAAGCAAATATGTACTTCTATTTAATAATAAAATAAGGTAAGGTAGAGATACCAAATATTTAGTTGCTTCTTCCAAGGACAGCACATACTTGAAAAGTTTGTTGAAACGCTACTTGTTAAATAATTTATGAACAATCTAGTTTTAACATTTTTAAGTACACATGGCGCAATAATGAATTGGTACACAAACAAAACGAAATATATATTGGTACTCATAGCGTACTCTTATTTCATTTAACACCCTATAAAAAGTGTTGCTGCGTACCCTTAAATTTTTCCTGAGATTTTCGAATTATGTTAGATATAAGTTGTTATACAAGGGTCCCTAAAAAAAATTTTTTTTAGAGCTCATCTCAAACTAATATTGTTTTTAAAACTAACAAAAAACTTTGACTAATTAAAATTTTAAACCTTTCAAATTACAAAGAAAAATACAAAAAAGATACTTAGGCAATTAGTTAAGGAAAAATTAAATTTGAAAAATATAAATAAATAAAAATAACAAGAAGTAAATTAATATTTTTGTGTGTCTGAAGGACATAAGTAAAATCAAAATTATAAATAATAAAAAATAATACTCGTAAAAAAAAAAATAAAATAATTCTAAAAAGTTTGAAATATATAAATTTAAAATAAAAAGAAAAAAAAATCATTTTTTATCCACAGTTATTTTTTCATAGTTAAAATGACAAGAATTTGAGGTGCATGTATTTAGCATTCACTAGATGTCTGTTAGTAACAGTGTAGCACTAACACACATTCTTACTCCTCTGTATTAATTCAAAAATATATCTTTTATTTTAAAACCAAAATATACGAAACAGGTAAAATATTTGTTTTAATATTATACAAAATATAATCACGTTCTAAATAAAATAAACCCTAAATTTATTTGTATACCTTTTACATATTAAATAGAATAACATTGTTACATTTCCAACAATTATTTAATTCAAGTGGAAATAATATTATACAAATAATTTGTTTATCCTTATAAATTTATATTTAAAAAATACTTAAAATTATTAACTAAACTAGTTCACAGTGTATCTTACTTTATATATTATATGAAAATAAAACATTTGGATTTTAGGCTTGATGAAGGCCGGTGAGGTCGAAACGTTGCCGACACAATACTGAGTTTATTTTTTACCCACGTCAGGATCCAACCTCAATATGCAATAATTACAACTGGGTACACATAGAAAGTTCATGAACAATTTATACTTATAAATGAATAAATTACAATTATATTACCTTTATAATAATAATACTAATTTTTTTCACTACTTTAAAATACTAATTTGTAATAATTATTCAATTAAAAGTTATATAATAACTAATTTATAAGATTTGAAATAGCCAAATAAACAATAAAACTTATTATATTAGGCTGTTAATACTATTCTGCGTCAAAATGACCTACAGAAAATTTACGTGTGACTAAACAGGAGTCAAAATGACTCCGTGACTACAGAAAAACAAACGATATATCCTCTTTAGAATCTGACTGAGGAACTGATAGAAGTGTAGAAGGGTCATTCAAGGGTGGGAGATAGCATATTTAAGAGGTGTGAGTTCTGTGTTTTACAGACACCGTGCATTCGTAGTTTTTAAAAAAATGGGAGTCATTTTGACTCCAGGTTAACCTTCTAGGGTTAAAACTTTTGAATAAAGATTATCTACAAATGCAAGGCAAATACGATAAGACCAAAGTATCTTCAAACAGGCGAGCCCAGAGTGCTTGCAGAGTTATCACATAAATAAATAATGATTGCCCCCATCCCAACCGGCCCTTACGATACCACAAAAAGATGTATAACCTATGCTGATTCAAACTATTTTTTTAATAGTCCATAATATGGGCCACTATCTTGAACATATTAGATTAAATATTTGTATAGTTAAGAATTCGTCTTGTATTCTTAAAGACTTTATAAACGACATACAACATGTCATGCCGAATAAAACTTTTTTCTTAGTCTTCATTCTAATTACTAATTATCTTGAACATATTAAATGTGAAATTTTAATAGATTCGTAATCTTTTTTCTACTCGTCAAGGCCTTTATATTGGTATTTATATATATATGTCATGTTAACTATTAACTTTTTATTTTGTTGTTCGGCCGTACTGGCAGCTATCTTACAAATATTAAGAGTAAAATTTTAACAGTCACATATTCTTTTTGTACTCTTCAAGGCCTTTACATTGATTGAATAGAAGTAATTAATGGTTAGATTATTTATTTGTAGATATACTTAATTTAATGGATATAAAATAAATAATAATGAATTGAGGAATTTTTTTTATATGATCATAAATAGTTCATTAATGTTATTTTATATCTAAGTTTAATTATTTAAAATACTTATATTCGACTTATAATAACTAAAAGTATCATTGAAGTAAGATCTGCTTTATTAAAAAAAAGTATATATTTTTTGGTCATTATAATATTATTTAAAACTTTTTAACTACCAGCGATTATTTACGTTTGAATTGAAAGTTAAGAATTCATGAAATTAAAGTTGTCCTTTAAATAAATGCTTCAATCAATGAGCTTCTTGCAAGTTTAATAAATATCGATTTGACATTTAGTCAACGTATTTTAACTATTAAATCTATTACAAGTATAGGTGCAATTACAATTGATAATCGAGAATTGACGAATAGATATTTATAAAGACAAATATCAACTTTCTGTATACCAATATTAATAACTTTTATATTTTATTAATATTGTAATTGATTTTGCCAGAATTTTAGTTTAAATTTATAATTTATATCATTTCAGTTTATTGAGCTGAGCGAAGCGAAGCTCATATACTACACTTTGCATTTTTTAAGATTAATACTCCTCCTGAACGGCTGAACCGATCTGCACAAAATTTAGCATGGTCATAGTGACTAACCACAGGAAGGTATAAATCTGAAATGGTCCAAATCGGTACACAGGGGTACGGGGTACGGAGTACAAAAGTTTTCTCCTGAACAGCTGTGCTGATCCGCACAAAATTCGGCACGGACATAGTGACCAACCACAGGAAGGTATAAATCTGAATTGGTCCAAATTGGTACACGGGGGTACGGGGTACAACATTTAAAATAGTTTATGCCCTTCAAGGTGCATGGTGTGTCATTGGAAAGCGCTTTAAGAATACAGTTATTGTTGTTATGTCATATTTTAATTTATGAGGGGTTATTAGTAAAATAGAAAAAAATAAAATAAATGAATTAATATATGGTTAAAACGCACGCTCAGCTCAATATTGCAAGCATTGCACACCTAGTTTTAAACATTTCGAAAAACAAAGTAACATCAACTAAATGGCAGCTTATTCAAACGAATCTTTTTAGAAATATTTATACATTTCAATGTCATATTTCACCCAAAGTTTGATAACTATATAAGTTTACTTAAGTTGTAAATAAATGTATGTTTCAACGCATTGAGCCAATAATTGGCTAACTGTCCAACCATCCTAATTTAATTTAATTCAGACGAGTAGTTTATAAGATATATTGTTTCGCAAAAATTAGGCGACAAACAGGTTCTGTATCTAACCAAATGTTGCCTAATGTCTCAAACAAATTTCTCGTAGAATTTTTAAAACGGAGACATAAACAAATATTTGTTCTTCAGAGCAATCACATAGATCCCGTTACCTTTGGTAAGCCGATAGCAAAATACATTTTCAGAGCAGAAAACCCCTTTTCAAATTAGCCTGACGGTTTAATTCAGCTGTAAAAGGCAGAAATGTTTTGGTTGAAGAATGTACGAACCATTAACGCCACCAGGCCCAGTGAATAACTCCATATGAAGAATCCTTAGAAAATAAACCTTTACTTTTAGGTTTCTATGGGAATTTTACCATAAAGAAAGAATAATATTGAGCCAATTGAGATAATTGAGCACCCAGCACATCTAAAATAAGCCTGTGAGAAAATACTACGCCTTCTAAATGAGATTCAATTGCTCTTAAGAACAACTCCTTCAACATTAATAGTTCATTTTCATTTTTGGGAAATCTTGTAAAATAAACTTTTCGCCTTATTATTACTTCAGAGTGGAAAGCAAACAGAATCTATGGGATAGATCTGATGAAAAAACATTTCTAATATTTCCAAATTAAAAAATTCCAAGACAGGATTCTGTTTCTAGGCATCTCGTGCATGTCCAATAATGTTTGAGAACCAACAACGGCAGACTTTAATAAAGTTTGGAAGATAGGTCATATTTAGTCCATTGTTGTTCTCATATAAATTTAAAATCTGTGCCCCAATTAGTTTCTATTCCACATAAGCAAAAAGTGTTTTATTATCACTAGAGTTCGGATTTTCCATATTTGCATATTTTTTTTAGTGCCCCAATTGATTTTTCTTTACGAATTATGATGTTTAGAATGCACTAGGCCACTTTAAATTCACATTTAAAATTACATACTTTGCATATTTCGAGCATTATTGCATATAATTGCATATTCCCGGCATAAGTGCATATTATTGAATATTTTCGCATAAATATTCTACTTTTTGTGAGAAATTTCCACTGAGGTCCATATTTTATATCATGTTTCAAGTCAAACATATATTATCTAGGTACCAAAACCCTATTGAGGATTAGAAGTCATTCACTGTGTAACGGTGCACGTACCCTGTCTTAAGCTTCTGCCAGGACAGGGGGTTTACCCGTCACTACTGGTTGATACCCTAAAAAGGTTTGTTTTCTTGTTTTTCGACTTAATCCCGGACAAAGCTACCGCTGACCACTGACGATTTATATATAGAGTGCTGCCCTTATTATCGGATTAAAATTACTTCGTTAACTAAATGAATGCACAACACGTGCATTAGAGTATTACATTAAGGTCAGAGGGCTTCGGAGATTCGGCAAATTAGGCCATCCAAAAAGCAAAGTGTGCCCTTATTTCAGAGATTGGCATTTATTAAAGCTTATTTCAGGGACCTTCCAAATATAATTGAAAAACTGGGTCTGATTAGGGTAAGACTTCGACAAAAAATGGACGTAGTTCTCCACCGTAATCCGGGCTGGACCACTGTGGAGAACGTCACCCGCATCCTGGAAGGGGCGAAGGGTAGAGACGAAATATATGCTGACGTCGCTGCCCTAAAATATATTCCAGTAGTGTCGTGCGACGTTGTATTGAGAGAACGTTTTCACGTTTAAAAATGGTTCTTTCCGACAGCAGACGAACTTTTAAGATTACAAATTTAGAGGAAGTCTTAGTAGTTCAGACAAATTTTCTTACTGTTTCCTAAATTTAAGTAATTTATTAAAAATGCATTGTAAAATAATGGTATTATTATGATAATTTATTATTATGGTAATTTTCATTGTTTTTAAAATATATTATATCAAATAAATATATTATATAAAATAAATGCATTTTTAAGTGCATATATTAGGAATAAGAGCACATATTTGAGATAAGTGCATATTGGAGTGCATATATTTTTGGGATAAGTTGCATATATTATTTGCATATTTCGCAATTTTCATATGCATATATTGAGGTTTTTAAGTGCATATCGATCCGAACTCTAATTATCACTAACACTTATGAAAATACTTATCTCATCTTAAGGTAAATTTGGAAGGTTTGTAGAATTAAGCCTGCACATGGTCCCATAATAATTTCACTTGTCTGCGCTTACTAACTTTTGCTAAAAAAATAAAACCAATTTAGAGAGATTTAAATTGAAGAAGAGTAGGAAATTAAATAGATTTAACAATATGGCTGTAAAAGCATAAAATCATTAAATTATGACGCATAGAATGAAAGGAAGCTATTATTGTTTTGTTACAACTTCATGAAAGGCTTATCTATCCAGTTGATATACGTTTTGATAGAATCAAATATTAGAAAACAGATCACATTCCAAGTTTTAAAATTCAACTTGTATACACAACATAAGTTAAATAATGGATTAGACAAGCTATAATCCTCTTTAAGCCAAATACTTTATTAAGTGTATTCCTTTGATAACATTTGATCCAGACTGATAATACATGCACCGAAGAATAATTCCCGTCCTCTTTTGATCTGGTTTAAGAAGCAGTCTCGGTCGCTTCCATGAGAGCCGACAAACTACATATCATGAAAATAAGGTGGTGAATAAAATTCAAAGAGTAAATTATATCGAATTGTTCATAAACCCAAACGCATAACAGAAATTGGTTTAAATCGGTCAAATTATTCAGTAGGATTAATGATGCGCACTTAGAATTATTTACTAATGTGGTAGATCAAGTTTAGTGTTCGCAAGCTTTAGAATGGTCACTGGCCATAAAATGGGCATAGATTGCCAAAAACTTCAAAACTACAAACAACAAAGCAGTAGCAACAGATGCTTCAGCAAGGTTGCAATATATTGTGCTGCCATGAAGGATATGAATAAGATTCATTCGGATGAATAAGATTCATGCAAATCCGGCGTAGGAAAAAAAAGTTTTACAAAATAGTTACAGTTACAGTGAATAGCATTTCATTTAATTAAGTTTTTGCTAAATGAAATTAGCTAACGAACCTAGAATTTTTATACTATTGGTTACGAAGATTTTGAGAAATAACAAAAGGTTATGTTAAGATTGATTTATGTCTTCTTTCATCAAACCAATTAATTGATTTTTATAATGCCGAGCAAGTTCGATCAACTGAAGGTTTAGTAAGTATATAAAACAAAGACTTTGTATTTGAATGAAGATGATCCCAATTATGTCAAATTGAAAAGTGATTGGATCAATTAAATTATGGTTGAAATAACTGAAAACAGCAGTTCCTCAAAGCAATATTGGAATCGCTTTGAAGCCAAGTTGTGGACATGAAAGGAACCTCTAATTGCGGCTTCTAAACAGGTTACGTGCTTAATTAGCTGATACATGCTTTTTCCAAAATTAGCATCATAAATGACAAATTTGGGAATAAATATGGTTTTCCAATTAATGTGAACAGGAAATAATAATTGCGTACACATATTTATAATTGGATGATCGCTCAACAGGGATCAACTATTTTAAATCATGATAGTGGACAATTTCACTTGATTTTTGGACATTAAATCAAAGTTGAAAAAAATAAGTATTTTTTTATTACTTAAACATGCTATAAAGTATTTCGCTATAAGTACAAATATTTTTTTATGAATAAATCAAGATGATGGTGATCTGTATGCATGTATATTTATATTTATATATATTTGTATATGTATATATGTGTATTATATTATAATATAAAAGGAAAGTAAATCTCAACTATATATCATAACTATATCACAAAATGTCTTCGCTAGAGTCGCCGAATTTAAAAAGAATTTTCCTTTCTAGATGTAGGCATCAGCTAGAAACATTAACAACTTTATACTCTTCGGTGGAAAACTAAGGAGAGGGGTAAAAGAAAAGAACCAACCCCAAAATATATTACTATAAAGGCGCGTCCACCCTATGCCTATCAGCATCATTCGGCTCGAGCCGATCGACAAAGAATTGGTGTGGACGTACCGGTCGGCCTTGCCAACGTGCCGAAAGCCGAACCGAATCGTGTTGAATCCAACCCGAATTGGCTCGGTCCTGATCAAAGAAAGCCGAACCAAACCAATCTGAAGTTGGCAGTGTAGATGTGCCGATCGGCCTCGGTCGACAAATAGTTTTCATAAAATGAGGTTTGCAGAATATTTTCTACTACCGTGTAATTGTTCGACACAGATTGGGGCGTCCACACTTCTAAAATAATGGGGACGTCATGCCGACCCGAACGTACGGTGCCGATCGGCCTCATTCGGCATAGTGTGGACGCGCCTTAAAGTTATGCTCAAAATATTAAGGAACCTTTCAAAAGACAAACCTTAAGGAGATTATATAATTATACATTAAATGGTAGTAGCGTTAAATGAGGAGGACAAACCACAAGTTAGAATTATTTTACTAACTCCCCATGACCTCCCATGGCCTCATCATACATCCACAGTCTATTTCACCACCCAAGCAGGTTTGGTGTTGTCATTAGTGATAGCGAGCCAACTCAATCAGAGTTTCAGGGCGTGGTACCCCCCGTTAGAGGTTCCCTACTTTACCCTCGAGTCATTGGGTTGTAAATCAAAGCACCGTGGCGCGGAATCGAACCCAGCATTATTGAAAGCAATTAGTTTTCACCATGAAAGCATTAGTTTTCACTGTTGCTCTTTAATTCCCTTATTTAACAGACTTGAGTCCTTTTGACTATTTGGGAGCCACATCAAAGGCCACCATTTTGGGACATTGCAGAATATTAAAACGACCGTAACCTGCCACATTATGAAGATGATTTCAGTATCTGCGTTCCACCACTGTTGTCATCAGCGCAGTGTAGCTTCTCTCCGGGCAGCTATTTTGAATGAGACAATGTGCAATCGTAATTTTATACGAATTATTAAAATACAAAAATAAGTCAANTTTTTCTGATACTCCTAATATTAGTGTGAAAACATTTAAGACCGTTATCTTGAAGAGACTTAATATTATCTTTGGTATACATACTAGTTTTAATTTTATTATATTTGTTTAAATCCCTAAAAAAGTCATAAGTATTTGCGGTAACATTTTTTTACAATAAGTTAGCCAAATCCGCTACGCCTTTGATGACAATCGCTGGAGCGCTTATCTCTTTCCGCACCAATATTCTATTATTATCTCTCCACGTATACTTGTAGCCCATGTCAGTAGCTCTTTGCTTAATAATGTCCAGTAGTGACTTTGACTTGGCTGTGAGGTGTTCCGAGAGANAACCTGCCACATTATGAAGATGATTTCAGTATCTGCGTTCCACCACTGTTGTCATCAGCGCAGTGTAGCTTCTCTCCGGGCAGCTATTTTGAATGAGACAATGTGCAATCGTAATTTTATACGAATTATTAAAATACAAAAATAAGTCAATTTTTTTTACTCGTATATTGATCAATGAAATTAATTAAGTAATTTGATTATCGAATCTGTTACATTGGATTTTCAATATTTTATATATATTTTAAAAAAAGATTGGATATTATTAAATTTAAAGTCATTGTAGTGTAAAGAGTAAGAACTAAAAACAAACACGATTAAAATAGGTGAGCCCGCTAGGACAGATATTCAGGAAAAANAGCGCCGATCTCTTTCCGCACCAATATTTTATTATTATCTCTCCACGTATACTTGTAGCCCATGTCAGTAGCTCTTTGCTTAATAATGTCCAGTAGTGACTTTGACTTGGCTGTGAGGTGTTCCGAGAGAAAGACCCTACTATCAGGAAAGTTCTTTATCCTACTATTAGGAAAGGTATTATTATTAATTAATATTTTATGCGGCAATTCCTTTTGGTCAATGTTGAATTTGTTGTTGAAGATTATTGAGACAATGATAAGGGGAGACAACTTGTAAATGGTCTTTTAGACAAATAAGTATAAGTTTAGACAAATAGCGTGCCTACGTCTCAGTTTAATAAGAACTCCCGGATCGTACAGCCATGAATCCTCTTCAGATACCGATGTTATTGTTATGTAGTGAAAACAGTCTTAAAAAGAGCCAGTCTGAAAGCGAGGGACGGGTAAAAAGGGGGGGAAGATAAGCGAGAATGGAAATGTTTTGAACGGCCCCAATATTGTTCTTTTGTCCAATACTCCCTCCACTTTTTCTTTTCGTCGGAGCGAAAAACGTTTTAGGGACGTCCTGACAACTCTCGAGTAAGAAGAAGAGGGCAGAGGAGAATTAATTTAAAATAGATAAAATATCTAAAGGCAAGAAGTGCCCTCCTTTTTTGTCTGAGCTAAGAAAAAGAAAAGACAAAATCTGGAGGAGAGGGGAGAAGGAGCAATCTGAGTTTCAGATAATGTCTTCAGAAAAGAAAATAGGGAGGATACCCTGGTAAGAAGACCCTTTCTTCACCCTTCAGGGACATTCCTTTCTCGACGAACCTCTTTTAGGACCAACNGGGGAGAAGGAGCAATCTGAGTTTCAGATAATGTCTTCAGAAAAGAAAATAGGGAGGATACCCTGGTAAGAAGACCCTTTCTTCACCCTTCAGGGACATTCCTTTCTCGACGAACCTCTTTTAGGACCAACAAACAAAACAGCAGCCAGAATGCAGTTCCGAGTTTCAGCCAAGGTCCAGATGAATAACACTATCTCACCAAAAGGGGTAATAAAGAACCAAATAAGAAAAAAATGCGACAAATTTAAAATAAACATAGAAACCGATAGAAAATCAAATTTATCCTTTTATATAATCATTGTTGATACCCTTGTTTTTTTTGTTTTTTTTAAATATATATATCACAGAAAAAGATATCAAATAGTAGATAAATATACCAGATAGAATAGTCCAGTCAAATTAGGTTTTTATCTTGCATTAAATCATGTAGTTCCAATTTTTTCAGGAATGTGTAGAGCATGGTCCCCTGAACAACGCCTAATAAAGTCCCATCGATTTCAGGCGCCGCTAGCGGTGGGAGGGGGGGAAAAAGGTCACATTTTTCAGTTTTCGGCGTTTATCTCGA
>KZ652783.1:71944-82829 GCA_001010745.2 Gerris buenoi | reverse complement strand
TTTAGAACTTTTGAAATCGGAGACGTATAAAATTTTCATTTATCGGAATGAAAATTTCGTTACCTTCTCAGCTCTAAGCATTTACATTTTTTAATTATATTACATAAGAATAAATTAGTCCATTTGTTAGTAGCTTGAGTGTCCATTCCTTGATCTTATAACCTCTTGTAGCTTCCAATTCATACTTTTAAGAAGTTCTCAATGTCATTTTGTAAAATATTATTTCACTCCTCATTAGCAGCGATTTATAGCTTAATAATATTTTTATCTACTACTTGCATTGTAAGTGGACTTTACATTGCTAATAACAGGGAGGGAAGTGTTACTTCCCTCCCTTGGGAGTGAAAAAAACAATCATACCAACTTAAAAGGTATTTTTTTAGGTAAATTTTAAGTATTATGTTGGTAGTAATGTGTTTTTAGCTGTATTGTTTACTAATTTTTCGGGCAGGTTACTTTAGGTTATCATACAAAGTCTTTAAATTAAAAACAAACTAAACGTAATTAAATTAAAAACGTATATTTAGTATAAAAATTGTTATTTTAATAAATCAAGTAACTAAATATCAGTTTAAGGTGTTTAAATTACGTGAATTTGTTGGTAGAACTTTTATACCTACAAACTGAATAGCAATTACCCATGGTGCACTAGTCGTAGATAAAATTTAATGCGCAACATGGATCGCAGTATTTCTGCACTAGGGATTATCTCCCTCGCCAAGCCTCGGGAGCTAATACTACAGTTATCTCCCTCGGCAAGCCTCGGGAGCTAATTTATTTATCTCCCTCGGCCTAAGGCCTCGGGAGCTAATGATGTTTTCTCCTTCGGCGGTGCCTCAGGAGAAAACTTAACCTCGATTAGGAAAACATACTTCTCTCCCTTGTTGCGTAAATAACTTCGGCGGTGCCTCAGGAGAAAACTTAACCTCGATTAGGAAAACATACTTCTCTCCCTTGTTGCGTAAATAACTATTATCCTGCGCTGATTTGGTGAATACCAACAACCTCTTCAAAATGGTCATCCCATTGCCTCCTAAGTTCTATGAGATCGGACATAGCCTTCATTAGAAGGAATTATTCGCCGATGTAAAGGCAAAATGTGACCACGTGCATTTTAAGGATACCAGTTCATAGAATTCTGAGATAATCTGTGTAGATTATCTGAAGAAGTCTGCTTTAGAACAGCCGAAACCAGTCAATTGTTACAAATACAATTTGTTTGTGTGAAGACGTTGTTTTGGTTGAACTACACCTCTTCTATGATGAGTCACTATCACTCACTGGAGAAAAAAAACAGTCGAGGATCAACCCAGTTCAGTTTAAATTCTATCATTTCCTAGTCACACTTGTTATGATACAAAAGTCAAGGTAAGTTTTCAAGGTCAGTGTCCATTGTATTCATTTGTAACATTTCTAGACATTTAGATGGATACAAATAGCCAAGAACTGACGCTTTGTTTAAAGAAACATTGTGATAGATAGTGAACTAAATCTTGTCTTAGACGCGAAAACGTTAAATTAAAGTAGAAAATTTTGGTAAAAGGAATGCTTGGTTTCAGTTTTATTTTGTTGTGGGATGAGAACACTTGGATGTCGGAGCTTTTGATAGCGGAGGAAGCAGAAGGAAGTAATCAGTGTGAGATTACAGGAGCTCCCGAGCATCAGGCAGCCGTGGATTCCTTGATCCCCAATCTACCATCCGAAACCCCTTCACAGACTCGGAGATAGAGCCACCAGAACAATATCGGCACGGCAACCAATAAATCACACAGGATCCCAGCAAATTTCCAACCCTATGTGCCTTTAGGCCTGCTCAACTCGTTACACTTACCTTAATAATGTTCCCGAGTAAGGGCGTAAAACGCGACAATTTGTTAGGGGTTTTTGTTAATAAGAGATACCGACGTCAAGGCTAAAATAATTTACCTTCTTTGAAATGAAGATTTTAATGGGACCAAGAGAAAAGCGGTTAGGGTAAAAGCACGATTTTACCGTTGACTTACACTGCAATCATTTGTGGTTTATGTGTCCTAACGTTTAAAAGATTATATTATATATTAAACCGGAGAATAAAGTTTAGAACTCCTCAACATTTAATTTAATATATCAACTCTAAAACAATATTTCTTAATAAAACAATTTATAAACAAATAAAAAATATAAATGATAAAACTCACATGTCACACTTATATGACATTTATAGTATTATAGCCCAAAAATAAATTTTATTTTATGTCAAGAATCTTTATTCTCATCTTATTTGGCATTTTTGTCCTTCTCGTCAAAATCTTTAAAAGGCGTATGAAACCTCATCCAGTCATCGAATAAAACTAAGAAATAAAAAGTTGGCATATTCTCGAAAATAATTATGGATTTTTTTCCTTTTATCAATTTGGCTTATTTATTTATTTATTATTATTCTCACCAA
Organism: Gerris buenoi; assembly: GCA_001010745.2. Lineage (NCBI taxonomy): Eukaryota > Metazoa > Arthropoda > Insecta > Hemiptera > Gerridae > Gerris > Gerris buenoi. The sequence continues at coordinate 80,401 of KZ652783.1, read as the reverse complement.
AACAAATATAAATTAAAATTTAATAACCTAAGTGAAGATATTCTCTACAATGTTACTATTACACCAAATCAAGTCAGGTCAGTGATTAAGATTCCTATTTGTCGTCTTCTCTTTACTGTAAAAACAAATTGATTATTTGTCTTTTAATCATGCTGTCTAGTTGCCTCTTTTAGCTTCAGGCATAGTCCTCAAGAGTTTACAATAATTCACAGAGGATTGAATACTGTGTTTAACTACCATCAGTTAGCTAATAATAGCTAGTACGGCCTTTGAACATAAAATCAGGAAATTTTCCCTTAAAAGATTATTCTACAATTTGTATAAAAAAAGAAAGAAAAAAAAAAGAAAAAAAAAAGACTCAGTATAAACATCAAGCGAAAATGATAGAAAATCAGAAAAAACCCTTATATTTCACACTAATAAATTCTAACAACACATTGATCTAAGGATCGACATCTAATTTATTTCTTGACAATCTATATTCTGTAGTGTGCACACAAGAACAATGCCCTCCTCTTACATAAGTTTTATTTAATTGAAGCGAGCGTAAGCGAGCTTCTTACTTTCAACGAAATATGCATCTTGGATGTCTGTCTGTCTGTTTGTCTGTGTGTAACGTTTACGTGTCCGACGATAACTTGAGTAAAAGTTGACCAATTTAGTTGAAATTTAGTATACATGTTCCTTTTACTAATACTCAGGCTAAGTTCTTTGGACAGTTTGATCCGTCCAAGAGTTCGCGCGCAATGCTCGCGTAAACGTGAGCTTGTAATTTAAAATTGGAATTTCAGAACTTAAAAAATTCTATTATCACCTACTCGATGAGACGAATATTTTTTTTTCATATAACATTTTTTAGTAAAACCAACAACGACACCGCTATGAATTACTAAAGATCGCAAAAACTATTAAAGCGGACATAACGTTTAAAATAGAGAAAACAACCTTTTTACCGATATCTTGCGTTCTAACGAAACGTTTTTAATAAAACTTCATATGCATCGTCTAAGGCACAATTTAAACCGGCATGTAAAATTACCGGCATGTAAAATCAACTTGATACAAGCAGTAGTATTTGAGTTATGAAGTGATACATTTTATAATAATTGAAAAGGAGAAATGCGGTTAGAGTTTTTAGAGGAATAGTAAGAATGCGGGATGGTTCCCTTTTCTTACTACTAGCCGCTGATCTACTACTATACCCATTATCTATCAACTCATCATGTTGCATGATAATCTATTTTTTCAATAATCAATACACATTTATTACTATTACTATACGCTCGCTTCAATGATAGAGCCACGCGATGCCTAGTATATAATATAGTTTTTCTATTTCAAATAAAGAAAATTATCTTCATTGGACTAAAAATTACTTTGTGGTTTTTGTTTTATAAAAATTTACTCGAGAATAATTATATGTTTTAACTTACTTGGTTCTCTACAGAGGAAGAAAAGCTGAATTAAAGATCGTCACCTGCAACAAATAAAAATAAATAAATTAATTAATACAAGCTACATCCAACAATGCATTTTCAGTGTGGTCGAGAAAATTATTTTATTTTTTGAATTTTTATTGGATAACACAAAAATGAAATTTAATAAGTGATAATGATATTGCATTAATTGCATAGGTTATGAGGCAAAGAGACATGAAGAATACGTAGTCCAGTGACTACAATTCCTTATCAATAAATATAATAAATTAATTATAAAACAAGATTGTTAATAATGATCAAATATAATGATGATAAAGTAAGTCATAAAATAGGCATTTCTAAAATAATGGTAAAATTGATTAATATTACGTATTATAAAAGTTTTTAAATAGATTATAATAATTGATTTTTAAAAGTAATTATATTTATGTAACATGATAAGGGAAAAAGATATTTTAAGATAAGAGATCTCTAGGTCACTTCCTCTTTAAACGTCTTGGTGGGTTGCTTGGGATAAACTGAGAGGNCCCTCGGCTTCGCCTCGGGAGTGAACATTATGGTTCCCTCGGCTTTGCCTCAGGAACCAACTTCATCGTTCAGGGTGCAATCACTTACTTTACTCCCTTGGTGCGTAAATAACTATTTTAAGTTATCATATTCAGGTAACATAATATAAGGGAAAAAGATATTTTAAAATAAGAGATCTCTAGGTCACCTCCTCTTCAAAAGTCTTGGTGGGTTGCTTGGGATAAACTGAGAGGACAGGAGTTGTACAAGAGGATTAGGATGGTGGGATATGGATTCATGGAATTTTCTATATCGGAATAAGGTTAGATTATAAACAAAAGGTACACTCAAATCTTCATGGAGAGTATGTATAGATCTATAGAAAGAAGTATTTAATATTATTTACTGCAGAATTGGAAGGCTTGGTGCTGCCCCACACTTCCATACCACAGGTCTAAGCTGGTTTTAGAACTACCTTATAAATACGAAGCTTATTGTCAAGAGAAATGTTAGACTTACGATTAAAAAGACCGACCAGTTTCATGTATCTATGACTTTAGGTATTATCGGATGCAAGGAGGTGGTTCTCTTGGACAGAAAGGATTGCCTTATCATCTGAAAATGTGGCAAGGAATGTTAAGGGGTGCTGGGGAATATCATGAGTATACAAAGAGTAGAGGAGAGGTCTTAGGATAAAGCCCTGAGGTGCTCCAGTAGACACAGGGCAGATAACGGAAAAGGAAGATCCAAGACTTACACAAATAAATCTATCAGATTATTTTAATGATTTTTTCTTTAAAATTGTTTTTCTTTTCTTTTTTAAAAAGTTTTTCTCGTAAAATATACTTTTAATCTTTGAAAGGTTTATCACTGTTGTTTATTATTATTAGTGATTACCTAGTGTCACATGACTGTATAGTAGTCAAAGTTCTACCCCAAGAAAAAAGTTATGGTTGCACTCATTTATTACTGTGAATTTATTAATATTACAACCACTGATAATATCCAAAGTTAAGACCTCAGAAAGAACAAAAGTTACTATGATAAATAGACAAATGCATAAAAGAAAATTTAATTTTGATATAAAATTAAATTTTCAAACTAGAACAAGCTCTTAGAAGAGTTGTTTTAAAAGTTAGGGGTGGTTAGCTAAATTTTTCCTTAAGTGTCTTTTCTCTGACAGAATAAATTATAGCTAATTCATTAGTAATTTATTCAAGAAAATTTAAATAGGCACTCTCAGGGCCGAAGATTGTTGACAGGAAAGTGTTTACCTAAAAAACATCTTTATAATTCCCAGGCCCTAGAAGAGCCATAAGTCTATAATACAGTTACACTACGTTTGACAATGTGCGTCATTTTCTCAAGAAAATTGAATTTTCCGAGAAAGTTACTTGTATTGGCCCACATTGAGGCACAGGCGACGCGAAGCAGAACAGTACCTACTGCGTCAAACGTGGCTTAACCCACACTTGCGGATCCGACACAGAAATTACATGAAAATTACCATTTTTTAACAAAACAACCTTGTTTTGGTGGGGGGTGGGGGATTAAACAACAAATTTCAACTCTCAACTACTGGTGGTAATGATGAAAGAAACAAAAATTAAAACTTAAGTAAGAAATAAAATAAAAATATGAATGATAAATTAGCTTTAGAGTAATTAATTTTATTAAATTTACCATGCTTAGAGTAGAATAAATAAAATCTTGAAATTAATACAAATTAAAATTGAATATGATAAAAAAATATTCTAACAGCAACTATTTTAAAGCTAAGGAGAAGACAACAAAAGATAAAATAAAGAAACAATAAGGATAACTAAAAATATACTGCCAGTTTTTCTTTAGTTCCAAATTGCTTTTCGAGCATAGCATCTCTAGGAGTAAATAATTTAGGTATAATAATTCTATGAATTCTTCAAACTATGCACGATTCAGGAGGAAGTAGTTCGTAAATCATTGGTTAAAGAATTCTCCTGTGAGGGGAAATTCCCCGTAAGTTACTCTTTTATTCATATATTCACTATTCCACACCTTTCTTCCTTCCTTGACTTTTGATATAGTAATTACAATGATTCTAACTCAGCATACGAATCCGAGACCGAGCTCAACTAAATGAATCCCGCATAATTATACTTACTGATTTTGGTTACACGCACGAAATTATATGGCCCTGCCCTCGTCAAACTGCCCTACAAAACCACGCCAATATGCGTGGAAAACCTTGACACGCAGTTTTTTTTTTAATTATCCTGCATGAAGTGCACGGCACACAATATGACCACCATAGCATATGGTTTTATTAGAATTTCAATTAACTAAATATATAATTTTTAATTAACGTTTTCAGAAAATTATTGATAAACCTTTTTTTTTTCACAAAATATAATGTACATTATGGATTCTGGAGTCCTTCCTACTTATAAATCAGTTTTAACATCTTAAAATTAAAATTTCGTACCATCCAAAATACTTATATCGAAATCGAAGTATGTAGAATCGAAGTACTCTTTATGGCGATATTTCGTAGATCATCCTCGAATATCCTTATGTCGAAGGTAATGTGTCTACCCGTGTCCGTCCGTCGAACCGTTCACACTAGGCAGTTGGCCCACACACAAGAGAAATATAGAGAATTTCAGCATTTTATACGCAGCGCATGTGCAATACGCAAAAAATGTAAGTAAGCTCTATTCTTTTGGATATAAGTAGGTACTTCCCTGTGAATTTTTTCCCTATATGGACTACGTGTATGAATACATATTGTGCTTTCGAACGTAATATTTTTTTTCTTAGAGAGTAAAAATATGAAATTTATTGAAAAATAATTATTGTATTGAAACTAATTATATTTCACGCAAGAACTTCAGCCTCAGCTTAACTTTTTTATTCATACGACTAACTCACGCTGTTATAACTGTCAATATTATTTTCCTATATACTCTATTTTTTTTAAACTAAAAAAGCAGAAGAATGTGACGTATTTTCACACCGGCACAATGATGGCTAAAATCATAGTATTATATGAGGCATATAGTTCATACTTTAAGAGCTGTTCAAAATAACCTCAAAAGCTAGTACAATTATCATGATGGATTATAATTGCATAGAAAACACATTGATTGAATGTTTCTAAAAATCTAAATCTCGGGCTAAGTGCAACCGTTTAAATATTTGCAAAACCAATAATCAATAAGCTCCAATAACGTTTAACTATTATATAAGTTTAGCTGCAAATTGAGATTATTTGAGTAGGAATGAAGCTTAAAATAGTTTAGCTATGAAAGTTTCAGATAGTTCTGTCGTTTAGCTTCACTCAGAATGCCACAAGCTTCGACAATTTTATCGTATTTAGTTCATGTATAAACAAATAACTTGTACAATAGTTATGCCGACAATTTCAGGTATAGTTTGCCAGTTTATTAAGTTCATTTAGCACATTTTATTTAACAATAATAGAACAATTGAAAAATAATAACGGTTTAAAATTAAATGGAGAAAACGACTACAACACTATATACATTTTATCGAATTTTCGAAGAAAATTACGCTATTGCTTTGGCTACAACATTTTTGTAATGAAAATGTTTCCATGGAAATCCGTTTTAGACCATTCTGAATCGATTCCTAAAATTTAACATTTTTAGCAAATTTTCGATGAAAATTAAGCTATTGCAATGGCTTCAAAATTAAGGATATGAAAATATTTAATTTTTTTTTTTCATGGTAATCCGTTTCAGACCATTCTGAATCGATTCCTAAAATTTAGCACTTTTTTTATGTATGTATGTATGTAGGTATATATGTGTCACTCCAGACAATATCTCCCCTTAGAATGCACTTAAAAATTTCATACAAATTTTAAAATGTAAATTTTATCAAAAGAAAGGATGAGTTCGTTGGCCAGAATTTTTGGAGTTTATTTAGGGGGTCAAACTTTGACCATTTAGGTTCCAAAATAGCATAAAATCGTGGTTTTTCATCCCCCCCCCCCCATTGCATGAAAATAATGACAACAGTGTACATAACAACAATTACTGAACTCTTAAAGAGCTTTCTAACGATGTGCATCTTGAAGGGTAAATACTATTTTCGACTTTTGTACCCCGTACCCGTGTGTACCAAATATTTTTTTTCTCCCATCCAAATTCTAAACCAAAATTTTTCTATATTATAAGCTAATAATACGAAGATTTCTTTGAAAATTCGCTCATTAAGACATGGTGCATGACTGGACTTTTTTATAATTATTTACTTAAAATGTTTAATTTATTGTTTATTACTTGGAGTCATTCTTATCCATTCCTTCCGGTCCCATGTTTGCCCTCGTTGGTTCACGTTTCTCCACCGTATTTTTTCTTGAATTCTTCATTCCAACTTATTTCCGGCCTTCCTCTTTCTCATGGTTACCATTAAATTACTTTCTTTGTACATTTTCCACCTGTTGTTCATATAATATGGCCTGTCCAATTCCATTTCCTTTTTCTCATGGTTATTCCAATATCTTCGATTCCAGTTCTCTCACTAATCCAATTGTTTTTATCTTTTCTATAAAAATTTAAGATTTTAAGCATATTTCTTAGCACTATGCCCTCACTACGTTACATTACTTCTTCATATACGTAAAAAATACAGAGAACAAATTTAAGACGATTTTGATTACTTTAATGTTTATAAAAATTCCCTGTTTTTTAATAAGTAGATATAAAGAAACGGGATTGTTGAATTTAAGTAACTTAAAAACTTTGTTTTTCAGTAAAGCGCGTCACGACATGGGTTTAGGGCCGACGTCTCGCTTCCACAATTGGAAGCATCTTCAGGGGTGTGGTCTGTGGTACACCGCGATGTTGGCTCGAAGCAAACACAATTAACTTCGCTTCCAGTAGTGGAAGCGAAATGTGGACTTCAACCCCTTCGATACGCGGATATCACCAAGTTTTTGATTACGAGACTACCCGCGGAAGCCTACGCACCAAGTTAAGTATATTAGCTCAGTTTCGATCCAAAAAAAGTCAACATTTGTAAATCTAATAATGGGATTTTTTTATTTGTACAATTATGGATGATTTATATTATGTTGTAATGATTAGTTTTACATTATGAAACATTTTGACACTTAAATAAGTTCTTTTATTGTAAAATGACTTAAAAAGAAGCTTAGCAGCTGTTAATTTAAAAATCAATGGATAGCTCTAAAAGGAGTGCGTTGCTCTTTGAAATTGTCCTTTAGCAAAAATGTCATAGATGATGTAATAGGCTATAATGCTTCTATAAAATGCCACATTAATATTTTGAAGTTCTGCGTCTGCGGAGGAAGAAAAAAGGAACTCAAAATCCATTAACCAATATTTAATCAAGGCACTTTCATCTCGTGTTCTCTGTAGAATAAAGCAAAAGTAATCGTAACGTGACATTCTTATCCCAAAAGCAAAAAAAAAAAAAAAAAAAAAAAAAAAAAAAAAACAGAACTAGGGCCTGTTCTAATTAAAAATATTAATAATTAATTAATTAGTAATGTACCAGGGAAAAACCTTTTCTACTGTTAAATCTTTTTCTCGTTCTCCTACTAAAACGAAATTAAATAATTGAAACACTTTGATGAAAACTCCGAGGGAGGAATTAGACAGAAAACGGAAAAATACTTTAATTTGTAAAACTTATTCTAAAGGCCTCGTGGGGCTTTGAACGGGAAATATTCACAGACGGATAAAAAGGAAACCTTGATGCTTTGAGATGACGGCTTCCTCTTCTTTACTTTATATTTGAAGAAAATTATGTTTACGGAGAAGAAGTAGAATCTTTTTTTTTTTCATAAAACTCTTGTAAAGAGTCAAAGATAATGTAATAATGTATAAAAGATATGAAAACATATTTACATAATGGGACTAAGGTCAAAAAAATTCCTTAGGATTAGGGATGGGAAAAACCGTTCCATGAGTGGAACGAGTTACGTCGTTTCGTTCCAAACCTGTAACTAGTTCCAGAAACTAGTTATTTTTGGAACGCTTCAGTTGTCGTTCCAAAGAAACAGTTTCTCTAATACTTCACGTGTTTCAAAGTCTGGTGCAGGTTCGTTCCACACAAGACCAGTTTCTTTATTATATAGTTCGACTTTTCACTGAAAAGTAGAAATAAAATACAAACATTTATAATAATAATAATATTAAGATATTTTTATTTACGAAACGAGTGGCGAAGGGCGAAGGCGACAAGTTGAAGTTGACTAGGGTACTGAAAGAAAAAAATCGGTCTGAGACAACTCAGACAAACTTTCTTATATATTATTTACATTTAATTACTATTAGAAATTGCATCAAAATCATCATAAAAATAACTTCTCCCGGGCGGGGAATCGAACCCGGGAAAGTAAAAAGGGCTAAGAGGCATCTGTCTCTTTCACGCTCCCTCTAAGAAGTGTGAAAGAGAAAGAGAACGCATCGCTTACTGGAGTGATTCCGAGACTCGAGCTATCATCCCCACTCCTATAAGACGTGCACAACCATAACAT
>KZ652783.1:3077-28172 GCA_001010745.2 Gerris buenoi | reverse complement strand
AAAAAAAAAAAAAAAAAAAAAAAAAAAAAAAAAAAAAAAAAAAAAAAAAAAAAAAAAAATCAAGATTAATAATATTAATGCTTTAAAAATTAGTGAAAAGGCTTTTTTACATTTTAATCTAACTATATAACTTTTAATGTAAATATATTTTAAGTAAAATATAATTATTAGAGCTTTAAACAGATTAAAGGTGAATGACTTAAGCAACACTTAGCAAATAATCGTAGAAACAAAATTATATAATGGAATAGGGATGGAAAATGAACGAGAACACGAATCGAAAAAAATATCTCTATAGTCCTTCTGACCACCTTTTGTTCGATATCCTCAACATAATGCCTTATACGAAGAAAATTGTGACGAGTTTCTTAAAGAGCATGAGTGCGAGGATAAAATAAAATTAAGGGAAGGTTTCCGCAATTTAATACATGAAGAGTGTGTGTTGTGTGAGGTTGATTGCTTTGCTTTTCATCTTGTAAGCAGTATACGAGTAAAGTGAAAGGGGTTGGTCCGAACGGTTAAGTTGAACAATACTTGAATAGTTGTCGTTTAAGTTTCCAACGAATAGAAGAGAGATTTAGCGAGGGGACTTAGAAACGAGAAGAGAAAACTTTAGTGAGTTGGAAGGACGGGAGTTGTACAAACCTGAGCTTACTATGACGACTCTAAGGCTTCCGATTACACCCTTTCTACTTCCCTCCTTACCTTATCCTCACCTTCCTCCCTTCACAACCTAGTATCCCTCCAAAAGCAAAACTTTACTTATATACTCTAAATAAAGCCTTTACCACAGGCATTTCTCTTCATAATCAATAACAAACCAACCCTTTATTCCTCCTTCTCCTTCCTTACTCTGAAATCAAGCAAAATTCTTTTCATGTGTACTTACATTGATTAAAACATCATCAGTTCTAGTGTCTTGCTCTGTCAAATTTGACTTCTTTATATTTACTCTCGGAAATATCATAGGTCCACAGAGATGTATAATTATGTATTTTTTTCCTCAATTTTAGGACCTGGTCCTTAGGTAATTTATGTGGTAAAATGTTCACCCCTTTTTTTTCATCTAATATGACTGGACTACCGTTAGACTATAGAATGTAGAAGGATATCCAGAATAAAATAATGTTCTACGTTGTGTATTACAGATAAGACTGCATATACATAGAATCTTAATTTTAACTTACAACTTTATTCAATTCATTATTTGTAATGAAATATATAGTTGCTATAGTAGCTAATAATTTCATATTCATAAAATATGACACTATACTCGTATTGCCTCTTATATATAAGCATGCAGTATATTAACAATGCTCTCCTATCCTTGACTTGATTCCTGTTGCTCCAAAATAATCATAGGACAGAACAAAATTCTTTCCAATCAGATCGGTAGGTGGCTATCCTTTAAATTTCACCTCAGATTGTCTACTCTTTTCTATTATCCACAATTTTTTTTTTTTTTTTTTTTTCAGCTCTTCCTGGGTCAGTCCACCGTCTCTTTCATATTAGATTGCGTCTTCCAAAGGCCTCGTGTCGATATCTTAAAATGTTGCCTATCTAACGTTACTTTTTAGCCTAATCTGATGGGGACGGGCTTCTCCATTGTTGTAATCAATAGGTCCTCATTAATTAACCAACTTTATTTATTATCCAGTGGTGGCAACGAGTTACGAATACTTGTAAATCCTATGTAACCATATAGATGGACAGATTTCACATTTTTGTTTTATAGAGTCTGAGCTTTGTCCATCTTGAAATGGCTTAATTTTTTCCACACATGGGATACAGTTGGGCGAACACTCAATTGTTTTTTTCGGTTTCTGACATACTCTTCGGCCCTCCGCTCTTTGGTACTTTGCTCGCTTAGTACAGAAAGGAGATCACCTACAGGATCTTGTTTCCTTCAAAGCCGTGGGGTGTTTTGCTGACATTCTTCTTGAGGCCAGCTGTCTCCGCTTCTCTCAGCAGACTCTTTAGCTTTTCATCTACGAGTGTGACACAGATGCACTCGATAAGAAGACAAATGCCATTCAAAATATCAAGGTGTTCTAGTCACGTTTTGAAACCCAGCAGTAGCCTCTCACTAAACAATAGCCCTCTCTTTCTTTTTCCACGACTTGTTTCATCACTTTGTCTAAAACAAACAAGGACAGTGTTGGTTACAAAGATTCATCCCTGTCATACTGCGGTGTTCACACATATTGGTTGCGATAATGTCCCAATGTATAATCAATATCACTGTCCTGAATGAGGCAAATGCCTTCATAAAGTCAATAAAGGTGAGGTGAGGCGAGGTGAATGGTCTTCCATTCGACGTTCCGCTCCAATATTATACGGAAGGTGTTTGAGGTCAGCACAACTCCTTCGTTTATAAAATCTCGCCTCTTCCTTTCTTAGCCGTTGTTCCACTGCTTACTTGATTCGTTCAACTATTGCTTGGAATCTGAAGAAGAGCTAATAATGCCTCGCCACTTGCAGGAATTATCTTTCTTTGGTATAATTTTAAACCAGGTTTCATCAGGGTTAATGAAAAAAGATATAACTTTTATTGATTTCTTTAAAAAGGTTATATTACATCTAATTTTGGATATTCTTAAAAACTCTAGTACTGACTCTATAGCGTCAGAATATCCTAAATAGAGGATGAAATATCACCATTATAAATTACCCCCTAAAATATAAAGGGAGTATTTTCAATGCTTGATAATACTGGTACCATGGATTAATTATTATGAAGAAGTATTGTTACAGCAGAAGGCTATGTAATGGATTGAACTTATTACATTATTCTCAACACCAGAATTCATGTCATAGTTCAGGTTTCATATTCAGTTGCCAGGTTCAGTTTCCAAAAATATTTCTTGGCAATATAGAACATTAATATGTTGTAAAATAATATACCTAAATCGTGAAAAGTTTTTTCGACCTAAACCTTTCACCTATACAACTTTCTTTATAAATATAAAACTTTATTTTCCCAAAGAAGTTTATATTTGTAACAGGGTTTTAAAAACTTTTTATCAAAAGAAAAATATCAACAAAGCTTCTCTACTTTGGAAGGGAGGAAGTAAAAGAGATAATATACCGTTTCTACTCTCGTATAATTTATTATAACGGTTTGACGACTTGAGTTGGCTTACTTTTTGTTTTCTACGGGATATTTCATCTCAAATTGGTTTAGAGTTGAAAGGTTCATTGTATAAGAGTTCATTCGATGAAGGAACATTTCTTAGAAGTGGAAAAGTGTAGCTATTTACCAATAACAGGTGTGGAAGAGAGTGTAAAGTTTGTCAGAGTTGAAAACGAGTTATTCCAACACCAATCTATTTTAAATTTAAAAAATACGTGTGATGTCACGGGACACCCTGTAGGAACGAAGTTCCTTATATTTTTCATTAAATATAAATGATAAAATCACACTGCTAAGTACGTATACCTTGCTAACTACTTATACAGGGTGTCCCAGCTAATATGGAACAGCAAAATATCTCCGGAACCATGATAGATAGAAAGATGCGGTTTTCAGGGTTCGATAAAGGCTAAAAAGGCGCTTCTAGAACATATGCTGGATTTTTTCTGTGTGCAGCGAAAGCGTGTGCAGCAAACAAAATAAACAAAAAGTGAATAGGAAGCCATATTTTTAAGACTGGATTTAGATTCTATGGCTATAAATAAGACTTTTTTACTCTTGGAAATTTTTCGCTCCGATCGTTAGTTTGCCATCTAGAGAGCCCTAACCTTGATAAAATTTAAACTTTAACTGTACGTAGTATCAGTAACAATCCAATAAAATGTCTCAACATTAATAAGTCAAAGCTTCTCTATGGAATTTATAACCCAAAACGAAATAAATATTTAACATAAAAAAATATCAATAGTAATAGCATCAATATTCATACATCCATTCTGATATTAGAATAAATTGGTTGAAAACTAAAACTATTAAACTAAAGACAAAAGTTTTCAAAGTAAATCATTCGAGTTTTATATATCTAGTTAAGAGCTGGTTAGAGATCTATAATATATATAGTTAAGAGCACTATCAAAGTTGTTAATGTAATAATACATATTTAAATATAATAATAAACATAAATTTATGTATAACGTTACAATGGATCTAGAGGGCAATGCCACATAATGATAAAATACAAACTTCTATACCAGTCTTCTCAATTGCCAACAACACACAAAACCTACCGTCACGAAATTTACCGATTTGACGATAACATGAGTAAAAGTCGACCGATTTAGTTGCAAATCGGTACACATATTCATTTTACCGATGTACAAAATGAGTTTTTCGTTACCCACCTAAGCGTATTTGCGCAAAGCTCGCGTAAACAAGTAAAAATTTGAATTATAGGACGGGGAAAACTTTTACTTCATCTATTCAATGAGACAAACCACTTTTTTTTTTTTAAATATTTCTTTTTTTAGTAAAACCAACAGTGACACAGCTATGAAGTGTTAAAGATTGCTTGATTTATTAAAGCGAGCCTAAACCTTTGAAATAAGAAAAACAACTTTTTTCACCGATATCTTACGTTCTAACGTATAACGTACGATTTTAATAAAAAATCATATACATCGTCTAAATTACAATTGAAACAGGGCATGTGAAATTTCAACCTGATACAAGGAGAAGTTTCTGTGTAGTAAAGTGATATATTTTATAATTTTTTAAACAGAGTAATACGCCGACGAAATCTGAGGAAACAGTTGTGTTCCATCACTACAACCATCTGCTTAAACTATAAACTTTTTTCTCAATATACAATAAATTATTTATTGTAAGAAGCTCGCTTCAATGATGAAAAAATTATATATTTTTTTTAATTTTGCCTTAACTCTGGTAAGTACAGATTGCTATATAGTTCTTTTTAATGAAAAGCGTAAAGAAATTTGATGCTACCGCGTCCCGCGATACTACACGTATTTTTTGTGCTTAACACTTTAGGAGATTAGGTGCGTTAACGACAAACAGACAAACAAACATAATAAATTACAAGGAACCCCGGTTTTGCCTACGGACCATTTAACCATTGAACTTTTTTTTTTTTTTTTTTTTTTTTTTTTTCGCTTCCGAGCTTACCGAAGGTAACGGAAGCTATGTGATCGTTCTGAAGAACGAAAATATTTTATACCCCCGATTTCAAAAATTCCAAGACAGAAATCCGTTTCAGACATCAGGGAACATTTTTGGTCCCGTGTCTGTCTGTCTGTCTGTCTGTCTGTCTGTCGGTCGGTCTGTCGCTCAATTTTGCGAACCACCATATCTTAAAAACTACACGTCCAATTTTAATACAATTTGGGTGGTAGGTCATAATTAGTCTATTGTTGGTCCCATATAAGTTTCAACTTTCTGCGCTTATTTGTTTACCTTCTACATGCACACAAACATACATTTATTTACAGCTATATCTTTAAAAGTAATCATCCGATTTTTATAAAATTTTCATGGTTTGTCGAAAGTATCTTGCAGATGGTACCTGCCAAATTTCAACCACCTGCTCACTTTTAATCGTACTAAATAATATGTCTATATATTATAAAGCCGCGTGGCTAACTGACTTACAGACTGACATTAATGTTTACCCACTTCCAGAAGAGCTAGAGACTTGCGGTTTGCGTCATTCGACGCGCAACGTCCATATTGTGAACCAAAATAATTATGAAAAGTTCACTTTTACCCCTCCTTCCCCCCTTAAAAAAATTAAAATGGCCGAATTGATTTTTAAGCTATATTGGGGACTTATTGCGGCTAAACGGTAAGTCGTATTGAAAAACGGATAGCACCAGCGGCAACTGATTTTAAAGATCTACAACTTTGGTTCTATGACTTTTTGTCGTATTGTCATCGGTTGTACCTTAGATCACGATAATTTTGGTATTTTTTTGGGTTTATTTTTTTCCTTTTTGTCTTTGAATGGCCATAGTTTCTATAATAGTTGACCGATTTTATTTCTGATTGAGGTGCTTGAATCTCACACTAATGCTCTTTTAATTGAGCATATTTTATTTCATTAGTTCATCCTATTTGCTGAGAAATTGAGAGTAAACTTTTTCCATTGCGCCGTGTCACGTGACCACTTTTTTTTGTTTTTATTATTGTGTCGTATATCATTTTAAAGGCCTTGATATGTACATTAAAGCTATTTTATTTATTTATTTTTTAAAAATTACGTACACCCACTTTTTTACCGATTTATAATTTTGTTGTAGGTTAAAGGGTTTAGATAATGTTATGTTATTTGTTTTTTTTTATTTATATTTATTTATTAGTTTAATTAATGCCCTTTTGTATTGTTTGTTTTTTAAAAATATAATTTTGGTACCTCAAAGTAGAGGGGTACAAAAATATCAAAGTTAATATTTTATAATATGATGTATATTGTTGAAAAGCTCTTGAATAGTTAATTAATTTTTGTTATATTCAATTTTGTGATATTTTTAGTTTCGAGGCGGGTAAAATTAAATAAAAAAAATGTTTACATAGCAGACGATTTTGTTGCTGGGTTATTTGTTTATTAAATTTATTATATGTGCGCTAACTTTTGGCGCATATTGGGGGCATGGTTTCTTCAAAAAAATGTTGGTTATAACCAACGTTATAAAATATTTACTGGAACAGTCCCGCGCCGTTCTAACTTTTTGATTATTTTTATCGAGGTATTTTTACTCGTATTTTTTAAACTGGCCGTTTCTTTGCGTACTATGTACTATATCGCGAGGAAGCTATGTGCCACTCTAATTGGCAGAGTATTTTTTTAAATGAATGTTATCGTTGAAATATAGCTTAAGAGCAATGTAAGAAATTTGTATAATGTTGCTGACCGAAGTTCTATTAATTAAAAACGACAAAAAATCTCCAAGTAGTTTTTTTTTTTTTTCTTCTTCTTCTTCTTCTTTTTTTCAATAAACTGGTTAGTTCAATTTTTCTGTTTGAGTTATAAAACAAAGTTGAAACCTAAAACCCCAATGAATAAGTTGAACTACTCTGAATAGAAATAACTTAGTTAACAATGTTAAACAGATAACTAATTACATCACTAAACACATACAGTAGACCCACTTTGTTTCTTTCAATACATACGTAAATATATTTCTGTATTTCTCTTCTCCGTGCCTATTTCTAGCTAACCATGATTCGTTTTTTCCCCCTACATGCTAAGTTATAAATTGCTTCTCTTATCGTACATTATTTGTTAGTTAATCTGCTATTTCCCGTCTTCTTTTCCGAGAAGGTAAAGAAACACCTCATAAAACATAACTCTATTTGTTTCAGAACTTTCAGCTATTTATATTTTGACCTCTTTTTATCTGGAGATTTATCATCAGTCATATTGTTTTGTAGCTAGTAAATAAATAAGGGTGTCTTGACATTCGAACCTTTTTTGGCCTAGAAATTTTTCAACGATACACATAATTATAAAGTAATATATAAAAACAGCAATAACTTTAGGATATTTACCTTCTAGAACTTTTATTATCTTCAAGAAAAATCTAAATTAATTATTATTTGACTCTAACCAAGAAAGCTTACGATGCATAATAAAGTAAAAAAAATAATATTTTGGCTAATCGTATCTTCGTAAATACAAATAAATTACACTGTTTATAATACAGCAGCAAATATTTAATTTTATTTACACTTTTTATTTTTATGCAAATTTTATAATATCATTATAAATCCTTCATAAATAAATAATCTTATGTAAGATATGGGAGCATCTATGGAGGTGTGGCAGCCTGAGTGACAGATGTCTTACCTCCCCCCTAGTGAACGCGCAAATGCTTGTTCACTAAGGAGGTCATCGTAAGTTAATTTTGAACTTCTTATTAGCCGAAGCAGCTTTCAGCCTTCATAAGGCCATCATCAGTGTCTAAGACCAAACAGTAGGTGATGAACCATGTTTAATAATAGCAAATCTTAAACAAATTAAAATAAAAACTAAATCGATAAAAAACTCATGAAGGTGATGATCTTATTAGGTGTACAACATTAATAAAGTAACTAATTACACTTAAACGTATATTTTTGCTTTTTAATCACTCTAAAACATAATCCAGTAGTCATGAGCTCTAAATGTTGTTTATATATATAAACAGTATTATATACGGTTCACAACCAGTGCTTTATGTATCAGTATGGACAAGAAACGATTTGATAGATCAGCAAAACACAATCCAGATTAAGTGAAGTTTGCTATCTGTGCAAATTCTTTATTAGGTTAAGCTAGTAAAGCATCGTATGTGTGTAATAGTTTTCAGGACATCCTAAAAGAGCTCTTAACACTTAACTTTCCTCTATGTGGTAGGAGATCACAATCGATCGTTAGTGATCAGATCTGTAACAAGAGATGATCATCAGTTCTCTTTCGGTTTAGAATAGAGACGTGTGGGTTATATATGAAGCATGGTGCGTGGTTGAAGCTCGTATACTCTAGCTTGGTTAGAGTACAAGTTGACCCCAAACAATCATGATGATTTTCTCACTTACTACCATTAAGTTGCAGGCAACTAACATTGTCCATATCCTTTCAGTGAATTTACTACTAAAAGCTTACAAATCCAAATACTCCTATATGCAAACACTAAAGTAAAAATTATACCAGTTAAAGAGAGACTACCAGATCCTAGGCTTATGCGAAGTATACCCGTTTGACAGGTGGCCATATACAACTACAGTCTATAAGATTAAAGTTGGCACAATCGAAGGCGGGAAACAACAAACGTGGAGGTAGTTTTGGGGTTATAAAAAGGGAAAATCAGTGTTGCCATGTTAATTTTTTTTGTGGAACAGGGGTTTGTAGAGCAGTTTTTTTTTGAAGTTGCATTCAACATGGGGGACCAATAAAATCGTTTCCCTAAAAATTTTCCCGCCTTTTGATTGTGACAACTCTAATCTTATAGACTTGTAGTGCTGGTTGTCAAAATAACGTAATCTACATCAATAAATAATAAAAATCAAAGTGGGTTTGTGATTTATCTTTCATTCTTTGAGGGTTCCTAACCGAATTTGGCACACATAATTGTTACATTTAGTTTCACCACCTGTCAGTAAGAGCGGTTGCGGAGAAGCTGAAAAAAGTTATTAACCATGTAATGAGGAAAATTAAATAATTCAAAAACTAATATTATTCGATTAATTCTACACAAGGAGTTTACAGTGTAGGAGAATCTAACCTGTGACAACTTTATATAGGTAATTTCCACAGTTAAAGAATAAATATCAGAGTTTGAGACTTAGTAAATATTGAGACTGTCATCTCCCTGTTGAAAATATTAGTTCGTCCCTGGAACTTATTTTTAAGAGAGATTTTATAGAGTCCATTTATGCAAAATACCTCCTACTCCACTACATCATGGAAACCGTTTAACCTGGAATTACAAATTTTGCAATTAGGCTTGCTTTAATGATGAAATGCTCCGCTAGGAAAATAGATATTTGATCCGCTATTTTAATTTACNTTTTTTTTAAATTTTTGCTGACTCAGCAAACTGGGTTCAAGATGGCTGAAAAAGTTGATTTTCCGGGCGGCACCACTACAGGTAATGACTGATTTTTCTGCCAAGTTTCAACTCTCTAGGTTAAATACCTTTGGCGCTACGATGATAACACACACATACATACACACACAAATACATACACATATACAATACATACGTCATGCTGAAAACCACTCAGGAGGTCTTAACAACACTTAAAATAGATAATTCCTTTGAAAACTCGAAAACAAAATTTTTGGTGAAAATAATACATTTCCTACTATTAGTAGTGAGGAAAAGTAAAAAATTCCCAATTTTTAACTTTTGCTTACGGCNCTCCAACAAGGGAATAAATGGACCACTCCTGTAAACTCTTTAATCAGAGACTTGGTCATTGTGACGACTCCTTTAAAAACTCCTCTGCAGTTGCCTTTGCCCAGAATCTCTAAACTTCATCCAGACCAGGGATGGAATGGGCCAGCAGGAGTTGTTCAAAACATCGTTCCTTCGTCAAATGTTAACATAGTTTAACATCTCCTCACTCGCGGTCTGAAAAGGTATGTACGTAATACTCAGAATTAAACTTAATAATTAAAATTTGAAAGTCACTAGAAAAACAATAAAATATATTTAATAAACTTAAACAATTGAAAATTGCTTAACTTGAAAATAGCACTAACTACTTCTTTTAAACAAGGTCGGAAATTGTGGCAAAGTAAAAAAAAGTGTAATTAAGCCCAGATTGTTCTGAATGTAAAAAGTTAATGCTTGGAAGCGCTATATATTATTGTCACTATATAACATTAAAATTAAGTCCGCCGCCTTCAATACAAATATAAATATATATATATATNCTCACTGTTTTCGAGCTATAAGCAAAAAACTGAAAAAAGTGCAAAAATTTACTTGTTTTTGGGCTCCCAAAAGTTATGCTCACCTCCTGGGATGGTGCAAACTTAGATTACACTTATTTAGGACAACTCCTGCTGGCCCATTCCATCCCTGGTCTGGATGAAGTTTAGAGATTCTGGGCAAAGGCAACTGCAGAGGAGTCTTTAAAGGAGTCAAACGAAGGTATTAAAACGATTTCCAGATTTCTAGACATTAATTCCCCGAAACGGCTTTTTTTGGTCTAATTTGACTGGCCTATTTCTTAAAATGTATAATTTAATTATCTGTAGCCTGATGTTTTTGAAGTCCATGGATTGATAATCTAATTAACTCTACCTTCTCTGCTACTTTCGACTGCTTCACTTCCGTTTTGAATTATATTCACCACCATCTTCCCTTTACCTTCTACTAAGCTAATTCAGTCTCTCATGAACCACGGACGGGTTGATTGCTTACTTTAGCCTGCCTACGTAAAAGAAGTCACTACTCCTTTATAACTCAATCATGTATCGACAGCCTCAAACTGCCAATAAAACCTTTTCAACAACAAATTTCTGGAATCGGTCAAACAGCATTTAAAGATATTATAGGATTATCAAATTGCTGCATACATCCACTTGGAGATACTGCTTCAATATCTTTTAATGCTGTTGTAGTAAAAAATATTACTTCTTTGTTACCCTGTAAACCTGTACCTCAAGATATTGTTACTCTTTATAATTTGTTCACTTTAGCAGACCCTAGCTTAGGAACTCCTCGTTCTATTTATATTCTACTAGGTGCTGATGTCTATTCAGATATAGTTTGTGGTGCCCCAATCCTAATTGAAAAAGCTAAACCTAAATTACTTCCGACCATTTTTGGAAATGTAATANTATATATACTTAAAACTTTATAGCAGCAAAATCCCCGCAGGCAATAAATAATAAGAAATGTTGTAACTACAAGAAATCTAGGTCAAACCCTGTAGAAAAATGTTTTTCTACCAATTAGAAATCTCTATTGCTTCTGAGCATACCGAAGGTAACGGAAGCATTGTGTTTTCTTTTGTAAAAGAAAAAAAAAAGTGTCTCTGATTTTAAAAATTCCAAGATAGAAATCCGTTCCTGACTACAGGGAACATTTTTGATCTCGTGTCTGTCGGTCTGTGTACCACGAACCCTTCAGTGTGTCTGAAACCTGTGTCGATAACTTGAGGAAAATTAGACCATTTTTGATAAAATTTGANAAATTAGACTCGTGCGCTTAAAAGTTAAAAAAAAGGGTGTGTCATCTATAAGATTTAACTCAGTTAAATTAATTAAGCTCCTATATTTAACATAACTTAGTTAAGGTTTGGTCAGATGTAGAAGGGAGGTCGTGTCTTAATACCTTAAAGGACGTTTGACAGCTAGCTCAACCCTAGGGATTAGAGATAGTGTGTCTCCTGGGATACATCGGAATTATCAGGGATACCCTAAAACCACTAACAGAGAGTATAAGTGAACTTAGACTCTCTATCCACTCTAATAGAAGAGACAGTAAAATTAAAGAAATCCCTGAACTGTCTGCAAGTGCTAATTAAAAAGATAAGTCACCAAAATTTATCATTCTTAACAAAGGAAGTGGTTTGTAAATATGAGAAATGCTCACTTGCTGCATCATTTGAATNAATTTACCATTATTAGATTGCAATTATGAGGTTGCCTGGTCAACGCTAAAAAGTACGTACGAGAACAAAAGATTGCTTGCTACTACTTATATACATGTTAAATTATATTCACCACCTTCTTCCCTTTACCTTCTACTAAGCTAATTCAGTCTCTCATGAACCACGGACGGGTTGATTGCTTACTTTAGCCTGCCTACGTAAAAGAAGTCACTACTCCTTTATAACTCAATCATGTATCGACAGCCTCAAACTGCCAATAAAACCTTTTCAACAACAAATTTCTGGAATCGGTCAAACAGCTTTTAAAGATATTATAGGATTATCAAATTGCTGCATACATCCACTTGGAGATACTGCTTCAATATCTTTTAATGCTGTTGTAGTAAAAAATATTNCGAATTCCAGACCATAATATTGTAATCATTCGGTAACTAGAGACTTATCAATTACGGTCATAGAGTTCTATTTAATGTGCATGAATTACACAAAATATCCATGAAGAAACACACATTGTAATCCTAAGGTGTAGCAAATGGATGTATTAAGCTGTCACAATTTTCAACTTCAGTCGCAGTGATAATGGGGATAAATCTTGTCACCCTAATAATAATAAAAAGAGGTATCATATTTAAAGGGTACGTCGAGCTGAATACAAAAAATATAATTCTTTGGTTATAAATTTGATAGGGCGAGCGTAGGCACGTTTGAAGTGGGTGTGAAACCTGTCCCCCCCCCCCTCTCTATCTCGCTTATGTGAAGTGCAAAAAATCTGAAAAAATTCCTGAACATTCTTCGACTAAAAGTAAAGATACAACTTTTTTAAAAAAATTTCGAAAAAAAAATATATATTTTACATATTATTATTGACAAAATACGGTTCTTTATAATTTCGGTCTTTTCGATGTATTTATATGGTGGCTGTTTTCCGGTTCAATGGCAAAAAAATACTTCATCAGAAGTTTTTTTATGTGTTTTGAGAATATCAGAACCATAGGATAGTTCAACGTAAGCTTTTTAGTATTTCAAAAATAGTATAGTTAATAAACACCATCAGTAGGGTACTACTTAAACAATACAGTGTGGCCTACGGACCCTCGCTTGTGAGCTGGCTAGCTTACACTTTACCTGTTTATTTATACTTACGGGGGTAACTCTCGGTGGAGACAGTTATGTTTTGTTCACATAGGTGTTCAACAAAAACTTATAATTTTCCATTTTAAATCAAAATAATTTAAATACATTTTTCAAAATATTTGTTTTATTATATCAAGGTTTTCAACATTTTTCGTTTAAATATTTAGTTTATTCAACTATGGAGCATCATATCATATTCTTGCGTTAATATTTTTCTGTTGGATAATAAATCCATCACGTTCATTGAGAAACAAATGAACACGGTTTGTTTAACATTTTTAGATTTTTTTTGGTTTGAGATTGCAAAACCAGATCCATTAGGGAATGTTTTTAGGAGTGAGAGCTTGTAGGGTTTGTATTAATATGTATTTACTTCTCTTTTTGTTTTCAGGATTATAGTTTAAATATATATATATACAAAAAATGAAAAAAAAAAAAAATCTAAATTTAAGGCATTTGATTTTTGTCTCCTTTTTAAAAAATAACAATGTAAACTAACTGCAAACAATAAGTTCATATTAATAAAAATGCAATTTATTTCTTCAATAAATTACTTTTTGCAAATGTGTTGGTTTGGACTTGTGACTGACACCCTAATACTTAATTAATATGTTGGGTGCTTTCTTCTGCTTTACCTTTCTGCCTCTAACTCTATACTTACAAGGCAGATACTCGTGTTGTGGTGTTTATTGTCTGCTATTTCTAATGGTGTTGGTACTTCTGTTATGCTTACTCTTGGTGCAGCGAGGCCAACATTCCTTAATCTCAATCTCAACTTGAATTCNATACAATTTTTTATTAAAACCAACAGCGACACCGCTATGAAGTGTTAAAGATCGCCAGATCGCTAACACTATTAATAGTTTTTATTAAGCCCCATTTACACTTTAATTAGCGTAATTGTGAGTTAAATTTTGTAAGTGTTTAGTGAAAATTTGCTTAAAAATTACTTAACACTTACAAAACATGGTATCCAATTGGGTTTAGTGGTTTTACTAAACACTCGCACTTGCACTAATCAAAGTGTAAATGGGCTTTTATGTAGAGAACGCAGGGACGGAGATAAACGAGGGGAATAGAAGGTGGCTTGGTTTCCCTGCCTCATTATTTGACCTACCTCTTTAATAGCACAGCCAGGTGCTTTGTTTGAAGGAAGGTTTTTAATTGTGTATAATATCGGAGGGACTGAAGGCTTAAGGAGAAGGGGAGTTGAAGAGGTGTTGATAGGTCTTCTTCTATGGTTGAGGAATGATTTTGGTCGAGGATATTGGTATTGGATGAGAAGAGGGTGGAGAGATATAGACCAAGAAGTTTTGCTTTTTCTGCATCGCTTTTGTCCCATGATAAATCGGATCCCTCTCCTCTCAAAAGAGGAAAGGGATTTATTTTATGTTTCAGGATGTTACGTGTCATATACCAAAGTGATTTATCCTCATTGGTTAGTCTGTCGGTATAGTTCTCAAACTGTCTGGATTTGTAGACTGATAGTGCTGTCAAAAAGTTCCTAGTTATTCTGTTAAACGTTAGTTTGTCAGTCGGGTAACGAGTCTGTTGCCATCTTGCCCTAGCACGTCGTTTTTCAGTTATCATCGTCAGTTTAGTTTGTGATAAGTGTAAGTCAAAAGTCATTTGTTTTGTTCTAGGATTAGTCGCGGTCCATAGAGAGTGTTGTATTGTCTCGGTTAAGGTCTTTACTGCAATGTCTATCTCTTCCAGCGTCTTAATAAAGTTTTTAAGTNGAACAACTCCTGCTGGCCCATTCCATCCCTGGTCTGGATGAAGTTTAGAGATTCTGGGCAAAGGCAACTGCAGAGGAGTCTTTAAAGGAGTCAAACGAAGGTATTAAAACGATTTCCAGATTTCTGGACATTAATTCCCCGAAACGGCTTTTTTTGGTCTAATTTGACTGGCCTATTTCTTAAAATGTATAATTTAATTATCTGTAGCCTGATGTTTTTGAAGTCCATGGATTGATAATCTAATTAACTCTACCTTCTCTGCTACTTTCGACTGCTTCACTTCCGTTTTGAATTATATTCACCACCATCTTCCCTTTACCTTCTACTAAGCTAATTCAGTCTCTCATGAACCACGGACGGGTTGATTGCTTACTTTAGCCTGCCTACGTAAAAGAAGTCACTACTCCTTTATAACTCAATCATGTATCGACAGCCTCAAACTGCCAATAAAACCTTTTCAACAACAAATTTCTGGAATCGGTCAAACAGCATTTAAAGATATTATAGGATTATCAAATTGCTGCATACATCCACTTGGAGATACTGCTTCAATATCTTTTAATGCTGTTGTAGTAAAAAATATTACTTCTTTGTTACCCTGTAAACCTGTACCTCAAGATATTGTTACTCTTTATAATTCGTTCACTTTAGCAGACCCTAGCTTAGGAACTCCTCGTTCTATTTATATACTACTAGGTGCTGATGTCTATTCAGATATAGTTTGTGGTGCCCCAATCCTAATTGAAAAAGCTAAACCTAAATTACTTCCGACCATTTTTGGAAATGTAATAATGGGAAATTATGACAGAGCTCCTACTGAGCTGTCTCCTACATGTTTCTTTGTTACTACTAATGCAAAGAATACAAATAATAATCTTAAAAATTTAGGGAAATTTAAAGAACTTTTAAAGAACAAAGTATGTTTCCTAGAAGACAACTTACTTGAGCAAAACGTTCAAAATACTCATGTTATACTTGAGCGTGGCAGCTACAGATTGTCCTTGCCTTTTAAAAATTCAAAACTTGACTCTGCCAATGCTCAACAAATACTACCTCCTAGATTACTAAATATTGAAGCTAAACTCAAAGAATAATCTAATTTATTTAAATAAAAAGATTATTCCCACAGAATCTTAAGGTTTCTGTTGAATTTGAAGATTGACATTCTCACTTACCAACTTCCACCTTCATCGAATCTATTTATTACTAAAACTAAATCCCTTTCATGTACAGACAGCATTTATGATCCTCTCTGTTAATTTACTTCTATAATAAATCTTATGACGCTAATAAGTACGAAGCTGTGGAAACTAAGCCTGCACTGGGATACTATCCCCTTCAAAATTAAGCAAAGATGGAAGCTATTCATCAATCAACCTACTAAACTGGCTCCTTTATATACCCTTCCAGTGCCAATACTCAAATTTTCAAGAGCTTTACTTTCAACAAATGTTGTTGCTTCGATGAGTCCACTTTCACAAAAACTTGACATAGCGACTCTTTGCAACTCAAAAACTTTGTGTCCTATGCCAGCTTACGTTGATGATCTTCGTTACTCGTCACTTAGCCATTCATATCAGGAAGGCCAACATCGACTATTCCTTACAAGAATATGTTTGATGTTCCAGCAAATAGGCTTGCAAAATGGAATTTGCTCAAAAGGCTTATTGAAGACTTCTGGCAAGGTTGGCTTTCAACCTATCTGAACACTCTCCAACAAGGGAATAAATGGACCACTCCTGTAAACTCTTTAATCAGAGACTTGGTCATTGTGACGACTCCTTTAAAAACTCCTCTGCAGTTGCCTTTGCCCAGAATCTCTAAACTTCATCCAGACCAGGGATGGAATGGGCCAGCAGGAGTTGTTACCATAATGTTCTCTATTATTCAAAACCTTGTGCAAGCTCTAACTAAACTTGTGCTTGAACTAAATGAGCCTATCTCTCTTAAATTTTCCTTAAATTTACTTCTTCACTTTTACTTTTTCTAACCTCGAAGTAAATTTAGTGGGCGGATATGTTACGGCCATTTAGTTAATAGGATTTTAGTATTATTTTCTTGGTATTTTCTAATAATTTTACTTTGAACTAACTTAATTATTTATCTTTTATAAAACTGTTTTTTTGTAAAATCACTTTTAGGCCAGTCAAATAAGGTTTTTTCGGGGAATTAATNACATTAGGCTGTCTTATCTGTTCTTTTCTTAATTCTGTAAAACTGTCATGTTGCGATTTCGTACTTGACTAAATTAAAACATAATTCTAATTACCAGGAAATTAATTTAATAACATCAGGTATTCTTATCGTAAAGATTTTGTCATCTCCATTTTTTCAATTCTTCACCAACGTCATACTTTATCAGTGTTTAAATACTAAGAAGTCTAAAATTATTTTACGGAGAACAGTAACAAATTAAATTAACCCAAAAAGTGACTCAGCACTGGTAACAACTTTTTTTTAACACTTACTACGTCTCCATGAGTTTTCAAAACCGGTTTTTAATACTGTTTTGGTTTCAAACCTTTCCATGAGGAGTTTCCAAAACAGTTTTAACAATTATTTGGGATATAATAAACTCTCAGACTAGTTATAGTTAAGTCAGGATCTCTGCTCATCATACCTATTGTACATGTNGGCAAGATATATATATATGTATAGCTACTATAAATATATTTAGTTCTAGAAGTGACACATATAAAAATACGACATGCTTTAAAACAAAAACACTATCGATATGTCTTTATATAAACGTAATAGTGCTTTTTAAATCCATCATTATAAAATCAGACTATAAAACAGCTGATACAAACTAAACCAAGGGTTTTCTGGGTGTCCCCTTCAGTGGACACTGACCGTTAACGGAAAAAAATAAATGTTTGGCTTAACCTATAAAGGGTTACTTTAATATTATTATTTATATTAGTCACATTGTTTTGTTATGGCTAGTTTCTATTATTTATAGTGTGTGTATTGTTGTTATTATTTAAGTAAATATTCGTTTATTTATTTTAAAATTATGGCTATTTAAAATATATTCATTCATATGTGTATATGTGTATGATTGTGTGTGTATTATATCAGTAAAAGTGTATATGTTTTTGTATTTATGAATTTTTGCATAACATGTATTTNTCTCAGGTGTCCTCTGTACCAAAGCATATGAGAGCACAGATTTAGCTTCAAGAACAATAAAATACTTTCGTATTTATAAACCCTATTTAATAATAAAACCGAGTTCAAGGCTTGGTGTTCTCAAATTAATATATCAGATCACCAATGAACGTTGAAATCGGTTTATTATTATACAGTTGAACCACTAAAATTACGGTCATTTATATTGAACGAATATGTAAAATGCCTTTATTATTTATTTAAATAAGAGTCCAGAGTGTTGTTCAGTTGTGTTGTTTAGATATTCCTTTAGCAAATTTATGTTAGTGTTTAGAGAAAAATTTGCCCAGACACTTTTATACTGTTCTTTATAGGTCAGTGTTTAATATATCAGACACCCTTGAGGTATCCTGAATGGGCAAGTCATATATATATGTATAGCTACTATAAATATATTTAGTTCTAGAAGTGACACATATAAAAATACGACATGCTTTCAAACAAAAACACTATCGATATGTCTTTATATAGTGCTTTTTAAACCCATCATTATAAAATCAGACTATAAAACAGCTGATACAAACTAAACCAAGGGTTTTTCTGGGTGTCACCTTTAAGTAGACACTGACCGTTAACGGAAGAAAATAAATGTTTGACTCAACCTATAAAGGGTTACTTTAATATTATTATTTATATTAGTCATATTGTTTGATTATGGCTAGTTTCTATTATTTCTAGTGTGTCTTGTTGTTATTATTTAAGTAAATATTCGTTTATTTATTTTAAAATTATGGCTATTTAAAATATATTCATTCATATGTGTGCATGTGTATATGTGTATGATTGTGTGTGTATTATATTAGTAAAAGTGTATATGTTTTTGTATTTATGAATTTTTGCATAACATGTATTTATATAAATTAAAACTATAAAAAAATCCTATATTTTAATCCTATATTAATGGTCAAGGCTTTGTAATGCATACGTAAATTATACAAGCAATATGTAAATTTATATATAAGTAAGTAATTTTTACGTCAGGTAATTCATTTTACCATTCTATAAACAAATGTTTATAACAATAAACAAATATTATCATTATTATTATTATACATCACAGAGATGAAACAGATAACGGTTGATAAGCTACAAACTTAATAGTTGGTTCTATAAAGTCCTCAGGAGCCTTTAATTATATGCAAAGTTCGCTACAAAAACGAATTCCAGACCATAATATTGTAATCATTCGGTAACTAGAGACTTATCGATTACGGTCATAGAGTTCTATTTAATGTGCATGAATTGCACAAAATATCTATGAAGAAATACACATTGTAATCCTTAGGTGTAGCAAATAGATGTATTAAGCTGTCACAATTTTCAACTTCAGTCGCAGTGATAATGGGGATAAATCTTGTCACCCTAATAATAATAAAAAGAGGGTAATCATAATGAGCAATCGCTAAAAAATCCAAAATAGAAATTAGACTCGTGCGCTTAAAAGTTAAAAAGAAAGGGTGTGTCATCTATAAGATTTAACTCAGTTAAATTAATTAAGCTCCTATATTTAACATAACTCAGTTAAGGTTTGGTCAGATGTAGAAGGGAGGTCGTGTCTTAATACCTTAAAGGACGTTTAACAGCTAGATCAACCCTTGGGATTAGAGATAGTGTGTCTCCTGGGTTACATCGGAATTATCAGGGATACCCTAAAACCACTAACAGAGAGTTTAAGTGAACTTAGACTCTCTATCCACTCTAATAGCAGAGACAGTAAAATTAAAGAAATCCCTGAACTGTCTGCAAGTGCTAATTTAAAAGATAAGTCACCAAAATGTATCATTCTTAACAAAGGAAGTGGTTTGTAAATATGAGAAACGCTCACTTGCTGCATCATTTGAATATATTCTGAAATTTGACCCAAGATGAAAATGATACTTTCTCCAATGTGTGAAGAGAGGGTGAATTTCGTATTACCTTAATGTCTACTCAGAGTGTAGAAGGGTTCCATTTGGGTGTTAATATGCGAAACTAATTATACATACTCAGAGCCCCACCAAGTAACTAGTCCTTATCACAATGATCGCGAAAAGACCTTGAAGCTGCAAGAGTAGAAGGTGTTCTATATTGGTTTTATATAGGTGTTTTGATTGAAACGGTTTTTTCCTTGTTTGTTACTGTTTACGGTAGGTATATATACTTAAAACTTTATAGCAGCAAAATCCACGCAGGCAATAAATAATAAGAAATGTAACTAAAAGAAAACTAGGTCAAACCCTTATATTTAAAAAAAAAAATGTTTTTCTACCAATTATAAATCTCTATTGCTAATGAGCATACCGAAGTTAACGAAAGCATTGTGTTTTCTTTTCTGGAAGAAAAAAAAAATGTGTCTCTGATTTTAAAAATTCCAAGATAGAAATCCGTTCCTGACTACAGGGAACATTTTTGATCTCGTGTCTGTCGGTCTGTGTACCACGAACCCTTCAGTGTGNTGTGTATTGTTGTTATTATTTAAGTAAATATTCGTTTATTTATTTTAAAATTATGGCTATTTAAAATATATTCATTCATATGTGTATATGTGTATGATTGTGTGTGTATTATATTAGTAAAAGTGTATATGTTTTTGTATTTATGAATTTTTGCATAACATGTATTTATATAAATTAAAACTATAAAAAAATCCTATATTTTAATCCTATATTAATGGTCAAGGCTTTGTAATGCATACGTAAATTATACAAGCAATATGTAAATTTATATATAAGTAAGTAATTTTTACGTCAGGTAATTCATTTTACCATTCTATAAACAAATGTTTATAACAATAAACAAATATTATCATTATTATTATTATACATCACAGAGATGAAACAGATAACGGTTGATAAGCTACAAACTTAATAGTTGGTTCTATAAAGTCCTCAGGAGCCTTTAATTATATGCAAAGTTCGCTACAAAAACGAATTCCAGACCATAATATTGTAATCATTCGGTAACTAGAGACTTATCGATTACGGTCATAGAGTTCTATTTAATGTGCATGAATTGCACAAAATATCTATGAAGAAATACACATTGTAATCCTTAGGTGTAGCAAATAGATGTATTAAGCTGTCACAATTTTCAACTTCAGTCGCAGTGATAATGGGGATAAATCTTGTCACCCTAATAATAATAAAAAGAGGGTAATCATAATGAGCAATCGCTAAAAAATCCAAAATAGAAATTAGACTCGTGCGCTTAAAAGTTAAAAAGAAAGGGTGTGTCATCTATAAGATTTAACTCAGTTAAATTAATTAAGCTCCTATATTTAACATAACTCAGTTAAGGTTTGGTCAGATGTAGAAGGGAGGTCGTGTCTTAATACCTTAAAGGACGTTTAACAGCTAGATCAACCCTTGGGATTAGAGATAGTGTGTCTCCTGGGTTACATCGGAATTATCAGGGATACCCTAAAACCACTAACAGAGAGTTTAAGTGAACTTAGACTCTCTATCCACTCTAATAGCAGAGACAGTAAAATTAAAGAAATCCCTGAACTGTCTGCAAGTGCTAATTTAAAAGATAAGTCACCAAAATGTATCATTCTTAACAAAGGAAGTGGTTTGTAAATATGAGAAACGCTCACTTGCTGCATCATTTGAATATATTCTGAAATTTGACCCAAGATGAAAATGATACTTTCTCCAATGTGTGAAGAGAGGGTGAATTTCGTATTACCTTAATGTCTACTCAGAGTGTAGAAGGGTTCCATTTGGGTGTTAATATGCGAAACTAATTATACATACTCAGAGCCCCACCAAGTAACTAGTCCTTATCACAATGATCGCGAAAAGACCTTGAAGCTGCAAGAGTAGAAGGTGTTCTATATTGGTTTTATATAGGTGTTTTGATTGAAACGGTTTTTTCCTTGTTTGTTACTGTTTACGGTAGGTATATATACTTAAAACTTTATAGCAGCAAAATCCACGCAGGCAATAAATAATAAGAAATGTAACTAAAAGAAAACTAGGTCAAACCCTTATATTTAAAAAAAAAAATGTTTTTCTACCAATTATAAATCTCTATTGCTAATGAGCATACCGAAGTTAACGAAAGCATTGTGTTTTCTTTTCTGGAAGAAAAAAAAAATGTGTCTCTGATTTTAAAAATTCCAAGATAGAAATCCGTTCCTGACTGCAGGGAACATTTTTGATCTCGTGTCTGTCGGTCTGTGTACCACGAACCCTTCAGTGTGTCTGAAACCTGTGTCGATAACTTGAGGAAAAGTAGACCATTTTTGATAAAATTTGATAGAAATTTTCATTTTGCGAATATCAAGGACGAGTTTGCTGGACTANGCCTGGAATTTAACTTTTGAAACAGTTTCTACATTAATCGGAATTAATTGCTAATTAGGTATTTTAGCAAATTATTTTATAGAAGGGGAGAGGGGTACACAAATAAGGGTAGGGAATAATGAAACTCAGTGGCATCTAGTGATTCACGATTAATAAAACAACTATTGTTTCTTGACAGTACTTCATAAAAATATCAAGTTAAAAATACAGTCTCTCAATTTGTGTGGCATATTGCTGCCTCGTGGACTAATATTATGATCCCCCGGGAAATAACAGTTCGGTTGTTTAGAGGTTGTTTTGATTCCCAATGGGGTCTTATTTATTGTGACTAACTTAAGTGCTATTAGGAATTTATAGATAGAGTAAGCTAATGAAGTGGAAATATAGATTGAATTTTACTTTTTAAAGAGAAATAAACTGGACACTTCTATATATAATAGAGATATCATTTTAATTTGTCCTATATTAGGAATTCATAGATAGAGTAAGCTAATGAAGTGGAAATATAGATTGAATTTTACTTTTTAAAGAGAAATAAACTGGACACTTATATATGTAATAGAGATATAATTTTAATTTGTCCACGAGAATTAAATTCTAGCTCGCGTGCAGCAATAATAATGACAGCGGTACACTCTAGGGTAAATACTGTTTGTTGGGCTTTCAGAATAACGTCTATACTATTACCACATACACAGGAAACAAATAAATGTGTGTAATTTAAAGTACTTTAAGAATATACCCTCCTCTTAAAAAATAAATAAATAAAAAACTAATAATTGCTTTGTATTTATTTGCATGCCTAGTAAAATATTATAATTTCAAATGATATGTACCTTTTATGCAGTTGTAGGATGCTAGTAAAGAATGCATGACAGGGGATGCTAGTAAAGGACACGTGACAGGGTATGCTAGTAAAGGACGCGTGACAGAGTGTGCTAGTAAAGGATACGTGACAGGGTAAGCTAGTAAAGGATGCGTGACAGAGTGTGCTAGTAAAGGATACGTAACAGGGTAAGCTAGTAAAGGATGCGTGAAGGGGAAGCTAGTAAAGGATGCGTGACAGGGGATGCTAATAATGGATGCGTGACAGAGGATGCTAGTAAAGGATGCGTGAAGGAGAAGCTAGTAAAGGATGCGTGACAGGGGATGCTAATAATAGATGCGTGACACGGGATGCTAGTAAGCCAAACTTAATTATAATTTTTCATAGGAAATTTATTATTTTTATTTCTTTCATTAGTTGAACCTGCATTAAGGCCCATTTACACGGTGATAAGTCTTCCGCGATAGAACTATCATGTCAGTCTACGTCATCACCGAGGTGTGCAGTCTACACGGTGAGAGTTAAAATACGTCAAAACTTGTTGTCTTGCACTCAATTTTATAACCTCATAATACATTTTTGACTAGGATACGGAAATAAAGCATTAAATATACTATAATTTTTAATTATAACACACACATAACAAAAGGAATATATTCACATTTTCGAAAAAAAAACAACCAAAATCTAATATCAAATGTGAAGCAAGCTATCATATTTGTTGCCTTAAAATCTGTTATCACTTGATAAAAAAGTTTAAGCCAATTAGCGTCTAGTATCTAGCGATGTAGTTTTTATATAATCCGCGTGAGTACTCTGACTGCTGTGATAGAACACTCAACTATCTCGTCAGACGAGATAGTGTGATGGCTGATAATTCTATCGCGACAAAATCTATCACGTAGTCTACACGGTGATAGTCGTTGAGATAGTTGCTATTGTGACCGCAACTATCGCACCAACTATCACCGTGAAGGAACATCCTTTCTGTCAAGGAATTTAACATTTTAACCATACGACTAGTTAATAAGTTAAACTACAGTCTATAAGATTAGAGTTGGCACAATCAAAAGGCGGGAAAATTTTGAGGGAAACGATTCTAATGGCTCCCCATGTTAAATGCAACTTCAGAAAAAAAAAAAAAATGCTCTACTCTACACCTGTCCCACAAAAAAAAATATAACATGGCAACAATGATTTTCCCTTTTTATAACCCCAAAACTATATCCACGTTTGTTGTTTCCCGCCTTCGATTGTGCCAACTCTAATCTTATAGACTGTAAATAAAGAGATGCTGAACAACGGATAATTCTTATCAATAATTTGTGACCTAAGAAAATAGAAACTTCTTTACTTTTTATTTTTATAAATATTTAATTCTGTTTTAGATTTTTAGCAAAATAAAGGGAAAGGTGTTGGAAAATTACGTTTTCCTCCAGAAGGGAGGAAACATTAACTTTCCACCCTACTTTATAGGGAGGAAAACATCCCATTACAGCCTATTTGTGAAAATCGTGGCGGAAAGTAGAAATCGCGGCGGAAAGTAGAAATCGTGGTGGAAAGTAACAGTAGAGCCAACTTATTATTCTTAAAAAAATCAGTGTTGCCTGTTTCGTAACTAATAGCAGTTTTTTTAACTCAATGACTCGACAGGTTAAAAGCTTTTTTATTAAATATTACAGAGTTTAAATGACACGTACTTTTGATTGCCGTGATACTTTAATTTTTATCGTCATTTTAAAATGTCGTATGACTTCATAACTGTTAAATGAGTTTAAACAAAACTTATAGAAAACAGTCCTTGTAGAAAAAAAGGTAGGTTACATCCCATCAGGTTATATTTATGTTTTTGATTTCTCGTATTTTAGAGATAAACACAAATAAATTAAATATTATTCAGTTAGT